>JBBBDQ010000702.1:227500-497500 GCA_037127315.1 Ascarosepion bandense | reverse complement strand
TGGTGAAATTCTTCTGGCTATAAAAATATTGCGTCACCGGTGATTGCATCAGACTTTTATCTTACCCAGACACGTGTTTTGACTGTCGATTAATTGTCCTACGGCCATTGTCTGCGATGGACGTTATTCCAAGAAAGCGTACAAAAATTGTAACGCTGCACGAACACACTGACAAGCCTTACAGAGAGATCGCGGATATTGTTGGTGTCAGCCTTTCAACTGTCAGTCGTATCATCAAGGCAAAGAACATCAGTCCAAAACATAAAGGAAAATGCGGTCGGAAGAGGAAAAATAAACGCCAAGAGACTACGTATGCGTGATCAGGGAAAGTGTGAAATATCCTAGGAAGATATTATTCGTTTATTTTTACTTAATTTGCAAAAGGTTATAATAAGCACCAGCTGAAATCTTTGGGACACAAAATGAGGAAAGAGACCATGGAGAGTTTGATACTTACATATTGAAGGCAAGAAGAACAGAGAAACCTAATTAATGGGTTTGTGTGAATGGTTGGCAGAACAGGGACTAGGAGAAACAGCAAAAAAGAATTATTAGTTTCTACTTATGGAGAGCTATCATGGCTCATGTCATAAATGCAAACGGTACACAGATGAAGGGCAAATCATATAATTATATGAAAACGTCAATCATAAAAAGCAAATTATATAATTAAACAAAAATAAAGTTACAAATAAAATGGTTTGGGCTCATTGCCAGTGTATAGTTACTTTGATTCAAATTTTTACACACGATATATTAATAATTAGAAACGAGATCTTGAAATAGATTAAATGATTTATAAATCATAGCCGAAACAGAATAATGCGTTGCTATAAAATCGTGCGAAATTCCAATTTAACAGGAAACCGTAACAACATGAAATTATATCACAAACTCACGTATTTTAGTGAATCACAAAGCCTTTTCTACGAGATCTGAAGGTGTATTGGGATAGACAAGTAAACATTCCAAAAAGCTAATCAAAGTAATAAGAAAAAGGACAAATTCGCCACAAAAAAAAAGGGGAAAGAGTACTAAACTCCTATGGGATATCTGTTCACATGCATGTCAGTGAGTGCTGGACAATCTCCTCAAAGAAAAAGAAAAGACCTGAAGGAACAGAAATGTGGTTCTACAGAAAGATGCTGAGGATAGTGTGGACCGAATATATGAAGTATTAGAGAAAATCGAAACAAAAAGGAAATATATACTTAACATCAGGAAGAGTCAGTTTAGGTTTCTGGAGTATATAATGAGGAAGGCTGGTTTGGAAAATCTGATACTCACGGGATATATAGAGGGCAAGATTGAAAGAAGAAATAGCATATTTAGTGAGAATGAGTAAATGAATGGCGGAACAGGGCTTGAGAGTAATAACAGAGAGACAAAGTTTATTATATGCTACAAGGGACAGGAAGTTGTGGAAAGCCATGATCTTATACTTTCTGAGGGAACACGGTAAGTAAATAAAAAGATTTTAAATCATTTAGAAGTGGCTGTTTCCGCAGCGAAAAACACCAACTATAATGAATAAATCAAACTAATTAGACTAATCACTTAGCATCCAAAGAGCGTGACTAATATTTGGCTGAAAGGAATTTGATTTTATTTACTTAGGATTCACTTCGTCACAAGCAAAGAAAACAGTAATCGAGTGAAGGTCGTTCGATCCCGCCAGTGTATAAAATACGGCGAGTTTTAGTTATAAAAGTCTGAAATGGTAGAACCAGAGAATAACCCGTTAAAACATTTGCCATGGAAATAGCGATAGATTGATTTTTATTTTTTTTCTACTGTTATCAACTCTTTTCATGTTATTTGAAACCAGAAAATATTTTTAGATCGTAATTTTTTTTTCGGCGATATTAATGTTTTAACGATACAAGTTTTACTAACTAACTCATAGCTGGGATGTCGAAGAGGTGGATTCATGCCTTACCCAAGGGTACTTGGGCGTAAGTGGATGTAATGAACCCAACTAAAACTGAAACTCGGCTGTTCGATTAATAATTCCGAGCCATTATGCATTACACCACCTTCACATCCAAGCTTACGATACCTGGCATTCCCAAGCGGTCACCTATCTAGGTACTAACCAGGCTTAAGTTCGGTGATTCTACGGAAAACCATGTTTCTACCTGAAAAGCCTAAAATTAGGGACATAGTCAACAAAGGATCGCGACTTTACCTTCTTTTATCAGAAGGATTGTAAGGTGGAAAATAATTCTTTACCTAGAAGACCGCATAAACATTTCTGAACTCTTGTTAAGGCTGAAGAGTCAGGATTAAGCAGATGCAGGTCAGATATGGCAGTAATTTTTGTTTTAATCAGAGCATAAGAGTCGGAGTAGACGCATTTAAAATGTGCAGATGCACTTGTGTGTCTTTCTGAAAGGATAGCTGAAAAGTTTTTTTAATAGAGAATGGAAAGTGTGACACTGAAATCCGAAGGCACATAGTCATAACGAAAGATGCCTTCCAAAAGCTAAACAAAGAAGAAACAGGAAATGTTCGTTAGAAATGCAAAATAAAATGAATACTGAACTGTTACGTAACGTAATTCCTTCTATATGCCAGTTAATGTTGTACAATTTCTTCATAGATGAATAAAGTATTTGTCTATATTTCTAAGATGAGATAGTATTTTCAGTATTTACATTATTTGGGCTATTGTCCTCATCTTTGTTACCATTTGTACGCTCCAGCCTTCTTCGGGTGCTAGGAATTTCAAACCCCAGTGATTGTAATAAAGGGTTCGATTTGAAATTCCTAGCACATAAAGAAGGCCGGAGTGTACAACGGCCGAAACGTCGTACAAATGGCAACAAAGATGAGGACAATAGTCTGAATAATGTAAATACTATAAATAAAGTACTTGAAGCAACACAAATGTGGTTCTACAGAATTTAGTATTCTCAATATCCTTCTGTAGAACCACATTTTTTAGGCAAAGAAAGGGCTAATAATTTTTATTCTAAATACTACCTCATCTCAGAAATATAGAAAAATACTTTATTCGTCTATGAGGAAATTGTAAAACATTGACTGGCATTACGTTATGTCACATTTCAGTATTCATTTTTGAAAAACTTTGTCGTTGATCACATACTTCAGACTGAACATGTGATCAGCGACGAAGTTTTAGAGAAAATAGAAAACAAAAAAGATATTTCCAGTTATGGACAGAAATATTCACCCAACCTTCACCCACGTTCCATAATTAGAAAACAAAACTGCAAAAACCCAATTTTTTATAGAATCTTCATGTGCACATTCCAGAAATTATGAAACAATACATTTTAAAGAATGTGTAGTGATTCACACAGCAAAAATTTTATTTTAATGCTAAACAATAATACAAAAAGAATTAACATAGAATAAAATTATTGGCCCTTTGCCTCAATAATCAATTGTGTAACGTTTCTTCCCAATTATTGCCTTTAATAATTTTTTATAGTAACTTACAAGAATACTACACATTCTGATAGGAATTTGCTCAATTCTTCCTTGGCAATAAATTCTACAAGAATACCTTACAATAATACTACACATACTGATAGGGATTTGCTCAATTTTTCCTTCGTTCAAATTCAAAGGACTTTCTCTTAGTCTTTTCTTCAAATATGCCCATAAATTTTAAATGGTGTTTAGGTCAGGATATTGAGCGGGTATGCCAACACTTTACTGTCCTCTAAGTATTTTGCAACAATTCGTGCCCTGTGTTTCGGCTCATTGTCATGTTCGAACGTCTAGTGATGCCCCAAAGACACATTTCATGCACCTTGTTTTATATTATTTTAAGAAGAGACAAATACTGCTCATTAACCCTGATACCCTGTACTCTCCCTAGTTCTCCTGGTCCAGAAGCAGAAAAACATCCCCGGTGTAGAATGCTCTCATGTCCGTGATTAACTATAGAAGGCTATTTTTTTTTTTTTTTAGTTTCTGAGCTGCATTCACTTTCTTCCATGCCAAATGGGATTACATCTGACCAAATAATTCTACCGTATTTACATTATTCGGACTATTGTCCTCATCTTTGTTGTCATTTATAAGACGTTTTGGCCGTTGTACGCTCCGGCCTTCTTCAGGCGCTAAGAATTTCGAACCGAACCCTTTATTACAATCACTAGGGCATATCATTCTCATCCCTTTCCTAGTAGTGCTCCTTTTAAAAGTCATGAGTTATCTCCCTCTAAACCTGTAAGTTACTTGTTCACCACTTCTGTAGCCTGGTATTGAACTCACAACTCACAGGAATTAACTAACGTCTATATCCACTGGACCATGTGTCCTTAATTCTAGTTTGGTTTCATCTGACCATAAAACAGAGTTCCAATATTTACTATCACGTTCTAGATGACTTCTAGCATAAGCTAATCTGTATTTTAGAAATTTAGCCTCAAGCAAGATAGTTTTTCATGGGTTTGAGTTTTGTTTAATGGCATATCAACCTTTGTGAGTTATCTAATGCCAGAAGAGTGGGGGTTTTATGGTATTTTTTTAATGTTCGGTTATAATAAGAAAGTTGATTTAGATTTTGATGATTTTTTTTTATTTTAGAAAATTGAACATGTTTTTTAGTTTTGTATTCAAAAATGTATTTCTGGTAATAACTTTTTTCTTTCAAAAATGAATTGTTGGTAAGATTTTTCCTTCAAAAATATTTATTTTCTATAAAATTCTATTTTATACTTTCATAGTGTTTTGAACCCAGTTTAGGGGTAAACTCTTTACTCATAACTGGGACCCTAACAAGTGCTACCACTCCTGGTCAGGGTAGATCTGGGAACAACAGCAATTAAGAGGTGGTTTCATGCTTCTCACAACCTCCCAACTGGAGGTCTTGCTGCCGGATGCAGTTTACCGTCATACACTGGACTAGTTTTTCTTGAGCGACAAGTCTTGCTCGATGAAAGCATATAATGACTGTCTAGGTCGATATATTCAACCCTGATGTTTTTACATTGTTGACAATGTCCTTTGTTGTTAAGTGAGGATCCTTCGAGACATCGATAACAATTTTTGTTCTCTCGGAAATTTGTTGCTTTCTGCCAATTCCATATTTTATTCTCAACACAATGAGTCTTGTCGAATCTAGGAATATTTAAATGTTTGGAAAGGGTTGTATAGCGAATACCTTGTTTGTACGCATCAAATATCTTCATTCGAATTTTCATGTCAAGTTTAGCCGCCTTCGTCATGGTTGCAGAACGAATGAGCATTCACGCATTGTCTTCTTCATTACTTTTTAGAATGCTATAGACTCAGGTCAGTGCTGTTTCAAAAGGTGCTTTTATTAAATGCCAAATTTAAAAAAAAAAACATTACAATTGCAATAGAGTATTGTTATTTCTTAATTTGCATAAATTGGGGAGAATCATTTTTGACTGCATTAATTTTTATAAAAGATTTATAACTATGAATATAACAGAGCGAAACTTACCAGAATCTCACAAATTATTCAGAATTAAATACGGAATCAAGTCAGTCAGTTAAGTGCCATACGTGATACACGCTTTGGGCGATCATGTCTCGAAAGAGACATGACTGACTGGGCAGAAGATTATCCCACAGTAGGTTTCCATTGCTTTCTATGGTGAACTTGCTGCGAGCCAAAGCTATAGAACCGAATCTGTCCTATTATTTAACCTATAACTGGAGGGAAGAGACAGATTATTACCATTCCCATGGGTATTTGTGCGTAAGTGGATGCAAGGAATTCAACTGGAAGTCGAACTCGGAGAGCCGAGTTCGACTTCCAGTTGAATCAAGTATTTATGCTAAATTCAGTAAGTACTTAAATATGTTCGCATTTTCTTAAAGAACATGTAGTTATTCTGTGAGTGGGGGGCTGAATAATTCTGTCTAGAACTGTATGCTTAACATCAGGACGAGATAGTAGAAATTTCTAAGGGAATATAATGAGGAAAGAGGGCTTAGAAGATCTGATACCCACAGGACAGATTAAAAGCAACAGAAGTAAAGGAAAACAACGCATAATTTACCTAATGAGCTTGAGTAAATGGATGCTAGAGAAAGGTTTAAGAAAGATAACAAAAACACGAAATTTATTAAAACCTACAAAAGACATTGTGGACAGCCATGATCGTTTGCGTTGTTCTCAGACTGACACCCAAACACGCGTTCCTATTCGAGCTTCTGGCGCGAATTCCAAGCAGTTCAACAAGCCATTTCCAAATTTCTGTCGAAGTGAATTGCGTCATGCTGCTCTTTTGCTCAAAGACGGTACTCAACTGACTCTACTATACTGCGCAGTCAGTAAAATTAAAACCAAACAACGCGCATTCACAAAATAAAAATATAAAATGGCGACAATTTACCCATCGAACACTGTATGTCGAAAAGTATCACATATTTAGTGTTATGGGATCTACCCTTTAAGGAACTCTCCTTATGACTATTAATACCGGGAGATAGGCCTCTCCCCGTAGAATTATTTACTGAGGAGTTGAGTTGGTTGAGTGTCCCCGGTTTCCACATGGCAGTCAACCTGACGTGTAATACTCTTACTTGTTTTTCGTTAATATATATATGTTTCAACAATACCCGAGTTGTGTTTTCTTCCGGACCTATTTTGGGTCCACAACACCATGCACGTCCACGAAACACATGCGCATGCAAAATGAACGCCCTTGTTCAATCTCGTTACTTTTTTTCTGTAGGTAAATGTTCATATGATACAATTTAAGGTGTTACAAGGCTCGAATAAGCTCACAGTTACTAGTTAATGATATTGTAAGGAAAACATTGGAATAAAGGATTTGTGAAGAAAAGGTCAAGTCGCATCAACTATCTTCACTCTTGTCGAGTTCTGCTGTTTTCATCGTGGTTGCTGTATGAATTAATTATCGCCGTACGTGACACTCACATAATTGTCTTCTTCATTACCTTATAAAATGTTCTAGAATCAGGTCAATAGTATTTTATTTCTAAATGGTGTTAAAAAGCAATATTATTTCATAATTTCTATAAGTAGAGAGAAACATTTTGACTTCATCACTTTTTAGAAAGATCTAACTGTAAATATGATAGAGCGAAACTTCTAGAAGATTTTTCGAATTATTCAGAACTTAAGTACTTGTAAATATTCTTATCTTATTAAAGAAATGTAAACGTTCAATGGGGATGAATAATTTTGTCCACAACTCTAAACGTGGACAGTTTGTTTCGTGTTTGAACTCATCTTTAGGCTATTTTACTATTTACAAACCGATATTGGGCATTTTACCCATAAATCCCTGATATTGAGCAATTTTACCCATAAATATAGCATATCTTAGAACTATATTTTCAACATATATGTGTGCGCGTGCAGGCGCATATCTCATGTTTTCATTTTTGTTCACCACCTAAACAGCATAGAATCGCAGAACTAAAGTATTAAGTTTATAATAGCGATTTCTTCTTTTATTGAGAATTTCATTAATGCTTTACTTTCAGCATTAATCACTTTATTCAAGGACCGATATTTTGGCACGTTATATTTCTTCAGAAAAGGTTTGCATTATACACTCCCGATCAAAAATTTAAGACCACTTAAAAATCTTTAAAAATATATATTTTTTTTACGGATAGATTTTAAACTCCTCCCACTTAAGGTTACCAATACTACAATCTAAAAGGTTATGGAAACAAAACGCTACATTCCAAACCTTTTATTTAGAAATTTACATTTTTATAAAATGAGGCGATTTACACATGATCAAAATTATAAGACCAGAGACAAAAATTCTATGAAATTGTACAAAAAGTGTATGAAAAGTGTATGAAAACATTCAACAACCAAATTCAATAATGAGTTCTACCTCCACTGCTTTTGATGACTTCAAAAATTCTGTCGGGCATGCTAGAAATAAGCGTTTCCATTAAGGTGCGGGGGACGTTGCTCCAGTTTCTGAAGAGGCTTCACGAAGTTCATTTTTTGTTGAATATTGTTTCCCATTTCGATAAACATCTCTTGTCATCCATCCTCAAACATTTTCAATTGGTTTCAAGTCTGGTGAGCATGCAGGATGTCCCAAGAGATGGACCCCATTTTCTTGTAGAAAGGTCAAGGTCCGTCTTGCAGCGTTTTGAATATTGAAAATGCCACTGATGTGCAGGGGGCTACATAAGTGTAAAAAGATTAATTAGAAGAGTGAAGAGGAATACGAAGCAGTTAGAAAGAAGCAATAGAAAGATGAGAATGCAGGTGTGATGACAGTTTCAAGGTGGAGAGGAAGGAAAGGATTTACGGGGTGGGGAAAGAGCTAGGGTTAAATGGTTAATAGATGAGTATTGACATTGCATTTAAATTCCTGGAGGTTGTAGCCGTCAGATCGCCCTATTAGGTTCTTACCGATATTTGTGAAAGTGTTTGAAGCCATAATCAATGCTGATGTTGTTCAATATCTCATAGCCCACTGCCTGTTCTCCAGCAGACAGTATGGCTTCCGCTTTACCAGGTTTGTGGCTGAAATGCTAACGACCATCAGTGAGTACATGTACCAGGCTCTTGATAACAATCTCGAAGGTCGAGCTGTTGCCCTGGATATTTCCAAAGCATTTGTGTGGCACGCTGGCTGTCTGAGCAAGCTACAGGGCTATGGTATATCTGGACGCCTGATTGACTTCATCAAATCGTTCCTATTGAATCGCGTTATGAAGGTCGTATTGAACGGGCTTCCACATCTTATCATACGAACACGGGTGTCCCTCAAGGCTC
Organism: Ascarosepion bandense; assembly: GCA_037127315.1. Classification (NCBI taxonomy): domain Eukaryota; kingdom Metazoa; phylum Mollusca; class Cephalopoda; order Sepiida; family Sepiidae; genus Ascarosepion; species Ascarosepion bandense. The sequence goes on along the minus strand of JBBBDQ010000702.1, from coordinate 488,772 downwards.
TATCCTAGGTCCAACGCCTTTTCTGATTTTTATCAACGATTTCCCTAGTGTAATCAGATCCCAAGTAGACATCTACGCTGACGTCATAAACATTTACTCCCGCCTCGATCAGAAATCCGCTGAGGCTGACAAAGCGAACCTCACTGCTGCTCTCGAAAAGGACCTCCAGTCAGTGGTGGACCTCCAGTCAGTGGTGGACCTCCAGTCAGTGGTGGACCGGGCTAAAAAATGCCTCGCAAATTTTAATGCTTACAAAACGATGCTGCTATCCTTTAGCCACCATAGACAATCTTTCCTACTTGGATCCCGCTAGTCTCCCTGAAAGCAATACCCTGGGCCTCCTCGTCCTCATTCTCTCAGCTGACCTTAAGTGGAACGACTACATTGAATTAATAGCTAAATCTACTGCTAAAAAGTTAGGTCCCTGTATCGGGCCAGGAAGTTTTTCTCTTCTGAATCCATCATGCACATATGCAAATCTACCATTCGTTCGTGTATTGAATACTGCTGTCATATCTGGTCGGGGGCCCCTGCTATTCATCTTACGAGATGTGGCTTTTCTCTGCTTGTTCTACAAATAATTTCACAGATTCTGCTACGACGCGCTTAGCTCATTAGTTCCCCCTCTTCACGAATTTACTCCAGTTCCTTGACTACGAACAAGATCCCAACCTTTTACTGTGAAAATAATCAAGTGTAACCACAACTTCTACTATACCAGCTTCTTTTCTCGCACTGTGGAACTCCCTTCAGTATTCTTGTTTCCTTGATAGCTAAAATCTCTAAGAGTTTAAATGCAATGTCAGCTGTCCTTTTTTATCTGCTTGATTAACATCCTTCTTCTCACTTTACACTTTGCTCTCACTCTCTTTACACCAATGTATCTGTCTTTCTCCTACCCATTCTCCGACACTTACTGTGACATCTTCTTCTCTCTCTCTTCTCTCTCCTATGGCAGTACTGCATTGCTTGGGATGAGGTAAATAATGAATTTGAATACTCTCAGCTACTAGCGTGTGTTTACATTGTATATCTATCACGCTAAAATCCGCTTTACTCCACCGAACGCCCATATATTAGAAGTAGAATCGCCGACTGGTGTCAATTCGGTCAAGTTTCAATCCTGGCTACAAGTAGTCTGATGTGTAACCGTACTGGTGAGCTGAGACAGCAAAACAGAATTTTCTGCGGATGACTATTTACGCTCTCGAACACCGATTGAGTACTATGGAGAAATGCTAGACTTTATAAACAGTAGCTACACACGCATTTACGCATCAATCATTCAGAAATGAATTGGAACACTCTCGGCTACTAGCGTGTGTTTACATTATGTATATAACACGCTATATATATATATATATATATATATATATATATATATATATATGATGGTTTCTGAATACGATGGTTGCTGAAAAGTTCCTGATCTGATTAAATGATTCGATTCATTTTTGATAATTGTTAAAACTCGTAACAAAAAGATTTGCTCAAGATTTTGTACCAAAATGTTATTTAAGGTTAATTTGTGCATTCTTTAAATAATACCTCCTTGGAAACCCCAATAATAATTTGACAGAAATTTGACAGAAATTTGACAGTAAAATTTCCATGCATAATAAAGAGTCTTTTGTTCGACGAAATTGCAGATATTCTCTTGAAATGTTAAATAATTTTTTCTTCGTAAATTGACGATGGCGTTTGATAAGCAAATATCGTCACAGTTCCGAATTCCAAAGATTTCGTAGTTTATTTGGATTCTAATTCAATCAGATAAAAAAAGAATAATTGTATCTGCCGGTTTTTTCTATCACATTTTAGTCGTGCATTTTATTTACTTGCATCATTTTTTTAATCTGTTTAACTGGAACGTGGTTTATTTAAATTTATAAAATAGAGAATTTCCTCTGTTATTTTATTTTATTTTATTTTATCTTATTTTTTTTTTAGCTGCGCATCTTTCTCACGATGAACAACAAATTTGGTGCCTTGATGTAATTTACATCGTTTATCATCGCAAAAACATTTCTTTTTCAGTTGGAAGAAATCATTCCGGAACTGTGAATTTTACATCTTTCAAAAAGAGAATTTGGCATAAATCCGTTTTATTGTTTTGGGAGAAATTGATACAATATGTATCTAAACTTATTTATAAATGGAACTCTCTCTCTCTCTCTCTCTCTCTCTCTCTCTCTCTCTCTCTGTGTTTGTGTGTGTGTGTGTGTGTGTTTCCGTTACCTATAGACTCCGAAAGGGCTGAACCGATTTTCTTGAAAATTTACACAGTTGTACTATAAGCGACTGCGAGTGTTCTTAGCAAGGTTTTGTGTCGAAGTACCCCCGATAAAAACAGAAAATCGATAATCGAAAAAATCGGGTTATAGAAGGAGTGGTCCGATTTTAATCAAATTTGATACACTCATAGGCAAAGACATAAGTAACGATATTTAGAAGTTTCAAGGTTACAGTTCTTACAATAGTGCAGAAAATCGATAATATATATATATATATATATATATAAGGCAAGATGTTAGTGTGTGTGCCTGTTTATCTGTCTGTATGTCCTTTATACAAATCCACAATTTTTATCCGATTCTCACCAAACTTCACACAAATATTCTTTAGGCTGAGTCTGAGCTCCAGGACCATGGATTAGTTTTAAAGCTTTCATTACACCCGAGCAACGCCGGGCTATACTGCTAGTTCTATGTAAACGAATGCCCTTGATGTAATTTACATCGTTTATCATCGCAAAAACATTTCTTTTTCAGTTGGAAGAAATCATTCCGGAATTGTGAATTTTTTATCTTTCAAAAAGAGAATTTGGCATAAATCCGTTTTATTGTTCTGGGAGAAATTGATACAATATGTATTGTATATAAATGCATGCCCAAATTTATACAAATACATATTTCTGAATACAGTGTATAAAAATGCAACTGTCACATTTAACATCCAAAATTGGAGGGAAGTAAAATGCTTTATAAAGCAGAATTGCATAAACAAATCAAACAACAAAAATCATTATATATTTCTCAGTAGATGAGTCACAATGACAATCTACAATCTTCGAGAAAAAACGTTTGTGACGCATTTAAAGTAGTGCCGAAACTGACTAACGGAACTGCCGTGTTTTAATAATGTGATATAATCCTTTCTGCCCATCATCAGTATGGTTGATGCTAACATCCAGAAAAATGACTGATTGTCTCTTTTCGGAATAAGGTTTCCGCAGACATGAAATTAATATATTATTATATATTATTATATTGATTCAATAGGCCTGCTGCTAAGAAAGTGGGTTCACTGTGCTAAACAACTTTTCTCACCAGAATCTAGCTTACATATTTATAAGTCTACCATTCATTCATGGATTGAATATCATATTTACTCGAGTATAATGCGAGCTTTTGATCCGTTTCTTTTTTACGCCAAAAAAGGGGATTGTGTTATAAACAGGTATTTTTGAAGATGTTAAAAAGCATTCATTTCCGTTGACCGGTTCCACCATATCATACATTTTTGGGGAGGGTTGACATAAGTTCATGCAAAAAATATCCAGGAATCGTATTATACATGAAATTGGCTTATTTACGAGGGTATACAGTATTGCTAGTATAGTGTTTGTACTATGTATTTAGTATAGTGTTTGTACTATGAATTTAGTATAGTGTTTGTACTATGTATTTAGTATAGTGTTTGTATTATGTATTTAGTATAGTGTTTGTACTATGTATTTAGTATAGTGTTTGTACTATGAATTTAGTATAGTGTTTGTACTATGTATTTAGTATAGTGTTTGTACTATGTATTTAGTATAGTGTTTGTACTATCTATTTAGTATAGTGTTTGTACTATGTATTTAGTATAGTGTTTGTACTATGAATTTAGTATAGTGTTTGTACTATGGATTTAGTATAGTGTTTGTACTATGTATTTAGTATAGTGTTTGTACTATGTATTTAGTATAGTGTTTGTACTATGTATTTAGCATAGTGTTTGTACTATGAATTTAGTATAGTGTTTGTACTATGGATTTAGTATAGTGTTTGTACTATGTATATAGTATAGTGTTTGCACTATGTATTTAGTATAGTGTTTGTACTATGTATTTAGTATAGTGTTGTACTATGAATTTAGTATAGTGTTTGTACTATGTATTTAGTATAGTGTTTGTACTATGTATTTAGTATAGTATTTGTACCATGAATTTCGTATAGTGTTTGTACCATGTATTTAGTATAGTGTTTGTACTATGTATTTAGTATAGTGTTTGTACCACGTATTTAGTATAGTATTTGTACTATGTATTTAGTATAGTGTTTGTACCATGAATGTAGTATAGTGTTTGTACCATGTATTTAGTATAGTGTTTGTACTATGTATTTAGTATAGTGTTTGTACCATGAATTTAGTATAGTGTTTGTACCATGTATTTAGTATAGTGTTTGTACTATGAATTTAGTATAGTGTTTGTACCATGTATTTAGTATAGTTTTTGTACTATGTATTTAGTATAGTGTTTGTACTATGAATTTAGTATAGTGTTTGTACCATGTATTTAGTATAGTGTTTGTACTATGTATTTAGTATAGTGCTTGTACTATGAATTTAGTATAGTGTTTGTACTATATATATAGTATAGTGTTTATACTATGGATTTAGTATGGTGTTTGTACCATGAATTTAGTATAGTGTTTGTACCATGTATTTAGTATAGTGTTTGTACTATGAATTTAGTATAGTGTTTGTACTATGTATTTAGTATATTGTTTGTACTATGAATTTAGTATAGTGTTTGTACCATGAATTTAGTATAGTGTTTGTACTATGTATTTAGTATTGTGTTTGTACTAAGTATTTAGTATAGTGCTTGTACTATGAATTTAGTATAGTGCTTGTACTATGAATTTAGTATAGTGTTTGTACTATGAATTTAGTATAGTGTTTGTACTATGTATTTAGTATAGTGTTTGTACTATGAATTAAGCATAGTGTTTGTACCATGTATTTAGTATAGTGTTTGTACTATGTATTTAGTATAGTGCTTGTACTATGAATTTAGTATAGTGTTTGTACTATATATTTAGTATAGTGTTTGTACTATGGATTTAGTATAGTGTTTGTACCATGAATTTAGTATAGTGTTTGTACCATGTATTTAGTATAGTGTTTGTACTATGAATTTAGTATAGTGTTTGTACTATGTATTTAGTATAGTGTTTGTACTATGTATTTAGTATAGTGTTTGTACCATGAATTTAGTATAGTGTTTGTACTATGTATTTAGTATTGTGTTTGTACTAAGTATTTAGTATAGTGCTTGTACTATGAATTTAGTATAGTGCTTGTACTATGAATTTAGTATAGTGTTTGTACTATGTATTTAGTATAGTGTTTGTACTATGAATTTAGTATAGTGTTTGTACTATGTATTTAGCATAGCGTTTGTACTATGTATTTAGTATAGCGTTTGTACTATGTATTTAGTATAGCGCTTGTACTATGAATTTAGTATAGCGTTTGTACTATGTATTTAGTATAGTGTTTCTACTATGTATTTAGTATAGTGTTTGTACTAGGTATTTAGTATAGTGTTTGTACTATGTATTTAGTATAGTGTTTGTACTATGAATTTAGTATAGTGTTTATACTATGGATTTAGCATAGTGTTTGTACTATGTATTTAGTATAGTGTTTGTACTATGTATTTAGTATAGTGTTTGTTCTACGGATTTAGTATAGTGTTTGTATTATGTATTTAGTATAGTGTTTGTACTATGTATTTAGTATAGTGTTTGTACGATGGATTTAGTATAGTGTTTGTACTATGTATTTAGTATAGTGTTTGTACTATGAATTTAGTATAGTGTTTGTACGATGGATTTAGTATAGTGTTTGTACTATGTATTTAGTATAGTGTTTGTACTATGAATTTAGTATAGTGTTTGTACTATGGATTTAGTATAGTGTTTGTACTATTTATTTAGTATAGTGTTTGTACTATGTATTTAGTATAGTGTTTGTACTATGAATTTAGTATAGTGTTTGTACCATGTATTTAGTATAGTGTTTGTACTATGTATTTAGTATAGTGCTTGTACTATGAATTTAGTATAGTGTTTGTACTATATATTTAGTATAGTGTTTGTACTATGGATTTAGTATAGTGTTTGTACCATGAATTTAGTATAGTGTTTGTACCATGTATTTAGTATAGTGTTTGTACTATGAATTTAGTATAGTGTTTGTACTATGTATTTAGTATAGTGTTTGTACTATGTATTTAGTATAGTGTTTGTACTATGAATTTAGTATAGTGTTTGTACTATGGATTTAGTATAGTGTTTGTACTATTTATTTAGTATAGTGTTTGTACTATTTATTTAGTAGAGTGTTTGTACTATGTATTTAGTAGTGTTTGTACTATGGATTTAGTATAGTGTTTGTACTATGGATTTAGTATAGTGTTTGTACTATGTATTTAGTAGAGTGTTTGTACTATGTATTTAGTAGAGTGTTTGTACTATGTATTTAGTATAGTGTTTGTACTATGTATGTAGTATAGTGTTTGTACTATGTATGTAGTATAGTGTTTGTATTATGTATTTAGAGATTCTTAATAAAATATAAAGGATAATCCGCAATGTAATTGCACCTGACCAAGAAATTCGGTTTCCATCATTTTCCCACCGCTGAAACTTAGATTCCCTGTGTCTTTTCTATGAATATCTTCATAGTTAACTATCTTCATTGATAACTAAACTTTATGCATTTAAGCGCAGTACTAGATTGGCTGATAGGTCTCATGATTTTACAGTTGAAATGACTAGATATAACCTTCCCTAAGAATACTTTCATGGTAATTATTCTGATGAACTTTCCTCTATGGTACCTAGACTTTATGAATGTAAGCGCAGAACAAGATTGGCGGCAAGGTCTCATCGTTCTAATGTTGAAATGTCTAGATGTAACCTTCCCCCCAAAAAAACTTTCATAATAATTGTTCTGATGAACTTTCCTCTATGGTATCTAAACTTTATGAATTTAAGCACAGTACTCGATTGGCGGGAAGGTCTCATCCTTTTACATTTGGAAGAACTAGATGAAACCTTTCCTAAGAATACTTTCATGGTAACCGTTCTGATGAATCTAGCTCTATGGTATCTAGACTTTATGAATTTACGTACAGTACTAGATTCGCGACAAGTTCTCATCGTTTTAAAGTTGAAATGGTTAGATGTAACCGAAAGTTCTATACTAACAGTTTCTTCACCTGCACTTTTTCTCCGTTTTATTTTATTTATTTTTTTTTTTTTTTTTTGCTACCCAGTCAATTTTGATATTGAAAAATTTAATTGTTGTTCTTTCATTATTTTCCCTCCTTAATAATGTTTTCTCATAAACTCAGTAGCCCCTTGCGTCTTAATAAATTTACTGCCTTGCTTGGTATGAAATGATTAAAAAAAATATCAAAATATTTTATTTCCAAGGTATGCCACTTATATATCAGTCGTAGAATAATGCTTACATTTTGAAATACTGTGGAATGATTAGACCACCACATCTTGGAGTACTAAGGAATGATTCATCGTTCATCCATCACACCCAATGGTGCATAGGGCAGCAACTTTTTGTTGCTGTTTCTGTAACAAACAGTTTTTACGGGGCAGGGTTGTTAGCCCTTCACCCAACCCCCAAACCTGGAGAACCGGTGGACCATTCTTGGTCCTTACGTTTACAGCACCTGGTATTCTCAAATGGTCACCCATTTAAGTACTCACCAGGCTCGGTGCATTCAACACGATATAGCCGTAGACAAGGAATGATTAGACTACTACATTTTGGAATTCTACGAAATGCTTAGACGAATACATAATGGAATATTAAGGAATGCTTAGACTAGTACATCTTGGAATACTAAGGAATGCTTAGACTAATACATCTAGGAAATAATAAGAAATGCTTAGAATAATACATCTTGGAATACTAAGGAATGCTTAAACTACTACATCTTGGGATAAAATAGAATATGTAGATTACTATATCTTAGAATACTAAGGAATTCTTAATGTAATACCTGTTCGAATACAAAGTAAAACTTTAACTGACTTATCTTGGCAAACTAAGAAACGCTTACACTATTGCTCTTAATTAAAAGCCCTGTAGATATCACTCAAGCATCATTAAGCTCACATAGCCTTTTAGGCATCTTCTCTGCTGCGAGTAAAAGTTAATCCAATGATAACTTAAAAATTATTTTTCACTTGAATGAAATTCTATCACTAATATTTGTTGTTTAATTCTGCAGCTAAAATAAGTAAGAAAAAATGTTTCGTCGTTTCTTCATAGCTACGCATCAATCTTTCTGATTCAGTCAATCAAGGGAAAATGAAATAAAACTTAATGCATAGTCCTCAGTAAAAAGAGGAGTCTGGGATATTAAAACCAATCAGATATAGAAATTTAAATACCTGGGAAGCGTTCTAACAGAGGACGAAAATCGCAACACTGAGATCCTACGGCTTATTGGCATGGTCAAGGAAACATTCCAAAGGCTGAGTAGAGTATTTGAGAAACAGGAGAATTTCATCGGAAACAAGTAAAAGAGTATTGCAAAGTTATGGCATATGTGTCCTCCTTTATAGCAGCGAATGTTGGACAATCTTCTCAAGAATGAAGGAGAGACTCGAAGCAACAGAAATGTGATTCTACAGAAGGATACTGAGTATACCATGGACCAAATATGTTGGTTGGTTGTTTTTGTTTTATGGCATATCAAAGTCGGCGGGTCATTTATTGCCAAATAAATCTTATTTATTTATTGCTGGTAATACATTTTTCTTTCAACAATTTATTGTTTTTTTTTTATATAAGTTTTGTGTTTAGTAATACTTTTTTTCTTTTCGAGTATCAAGACTCATTGGGATTTGTTTTTAATGGCAGTGACCTCAAGTCCTACCCTCTTGTTTAACCCATAACTGGAAGGAAGGGACGGATTGATATATTTCCCAAGGGTACCAGTGCTTAAGTGAATGCAGAGTATCGATTTCTCTTTCCGAGCCGATATCCACTGCACCACAACGCATATCCGCCACTAAACGCTTACAACACCTAGTATTCCCAAGCGGTCACCCATCTATGTACTGACCAGGCTCAACGTTGCTTAATTTCGGTGATCGAGCGAGAACCGGTGTATTCATCGTGATATGGCCGTAAGCCTACCGAATATGTGAGAAACGACAAGATTTTGGAGAGGATGCAAACAAAAACAAAACTTATACTTAGCATCAGGAAGAGACAGCTGATGTTTTTGAGACACGTAATCCATCTATTCCCTCCAGTTATGGGTTAAATTACTGGACAGATTGGCTTGCAACCAGTCTACCGCAGAAAGCCATGGCAACCTACTGCGAGATAATCTTCTGCGCAGTCAGTCATGTCTCTTTCGAGACATGATCACCCAAAGCGTGTATCACGTATGGCACTTAACTGACTGAATAAGGAAAGAGGGCTTGGAGAATCTAATACTCACAGGATGGATAGAGGGAAAGAGAGACAGGGGAAATTAGCGCGAGACTTACTTGATGAACAGGCAAGTGGATGGCGGAACGGATTTTGGGAGAGATATCAAGAGGAGAAATGTTAAGGATGACAAGGGATAAGAGCAAGTAGAAATCCATGATCCTGAAAGAACATGTCACCTAAAAAAAAGAAGTGTTATGTAGTGTTACTAACTGATGGAACGTGGTAAGCACTCAACGGCCTTATGGCTAATAGATGTAGCTATTTATACTCTTGGTGACTTTTAATGTAAATGAGCCATCTCAATAAGTTTTTACAAAACTACATTCCAGGATTCAAAACCTATTTAATAATTTATTTTATTTAACCCAAGATTGATTTAACTTTTTAAAATACCCCGGTAGATGATAAGAATTTGAGTTTTTGTTATTCTGCTTCATAAAAACGAGAAAAAAAGCATCAACACTGCAATTACTTCATCTTTCAGATAGTTTTTTTGGATCCTAATAGCTGAATTTTTTTCAAAATAATTCATTGTGGTTGAATAATCCATTAAGTAGGTTGATATGTCGAGCTCTCTACTTTTTCACGTCTTAAAGAATCAGCCACTAGGCATTTATTAAAATATCAGAAACTCTGTTTTAAAACCCAATAATTTAAAATACTCGAACAATTTTTTGTTGTCGTTCATCTTTTTTACTTTATTTATTTATTTATTTATTTATTTTTTGACAAACAGAAAGTTTTGAAAAAAATGTAAGAAAGTTGTGAATCAATCCCGTGTGAAATTATGAAAATAAAGACCAATCATAAATAAATGAATAATATTAATCCAAACATTTTTACTCATTCGCTAGAGGCGTTATAACAACTGCTGGGCGTATTTAAGTACGCTCGACCCTAGAGGGAATATTGTAGCGGTCAGAGTCACAATTTGCGGCATGGGGTTTACATATTGTAATGGCTGCTATTATAATATTCAAAATAAATAAATTTAACACATATCTGATTTATATATATATATATATATATATATATATATATGTGAATATATATATATATATATATATATATATATATATACACACACACACACACACACACACACATATATATATATATATATATATATATATATATACACTACCGGCCATAATTATTAGTCTTCCCCCGTTTTTAAAAAAATGATGTATTTCATACAATTCTTAGTATTTATTGCCAAGTGGATAATTCTAAATGAAAATAAAATGGTTCTTTTATTAATACTGCACAATAACATGTGCATCAAATGAACTGTTCTGATGTCCATATTTTGTGCTCCGTTCCCCATGCTAGTCTCTTCTTCTTGTTGGCTGGCTGAAGCAAAGCATTCCTGACTGCCTTGTAAAATTTTGCAAAGTAATAATAAAAAAAGAACCATTCTATTTTCATTTATATTTATCCACTGGGCAATAAATACTAAAAAAGTATGAAATACATGATTTTTTTAAACTGGGGTGGCCTAATAATGATGGCCGGTAGTATATATATATAAGATAAATATTGTCATCCGCAGACAGATCTGTCTCGCAGCTCATCAGTACGGCTAGACACCGATTGCTCCTTAACCCAGGCTCGAAACCGGACGGAATTAGTGTCAGTCGGCGACGCTACCCCTGGGCCACGGGGCGTATATCAAGAACAATAGCAGGAGAAATGTATGACAAAGTGGAAAAAAGTTTGCTTGTGACGCGTTCCGTTTTTAGGGACTTCATCAGACTAAATTTATTATCTTGGTACGACTACAAATGCGCACGAACGAGGAGTATTGGAGATTTTAGAATTTTTTAGAACTTATGAATTTTGAATAATTCAAGGAATTTTTTTAATATAATGTCTACTCTTTTGCTATGTCTACCAAAATATTAAAAATCATTTAAACATTTAATTCATCAAAAAAAATGACTCAAAGGTTGAATTCAAAGCATAATCACTGCTACTATGGAAACCAAGAATGAAAATACATTACCTAAAATACACTAAAAAACCTAGCGAGAAATAAGGCAATACACATCACACCCTCTGTCAAGGGGAGGGGGGATTGCGATATTGAACAACAATATATACATAAAAAAATAACTCACTACTCAACGATACCGACACATACAAAAAAAAATCGATCAAAAAAATAACTATTGAAACACAAAAAATTAACAAGGAAATCAGGAAACTAATTAAAAATGAAACCAAATCTTGGTATAGACATAACATAATATCACGCCAAAAGTTTACATTCACCCTAAAGTCCACAAAACAGATATCTCGATTCGCCCCATCTAAACTTATTTATAAATAGAACTTTGTGTCTGTGTGTGTGTCTGTGTGTGTGTGTATCCGTTACCTATAGACTCCGAAACGGCTGAACCGATTTTCTTGAAACTTTACACAGTTGTACTATAAGCGTCTGCGAGTGTTCTTAGCTAGGTTTTGTGTCGAGGTAACCCCCGATAAATATCGAAAGTCGATAATCGAAAAAATCGGGTTATAGAAGGAGTGATCCGATTTTAATCAAATTTGATACACTCATAGACAAAGACATAAGAAACGATATTCAGAAGTTTCAAGGTTGCAGTTCTAACAATAGTGCAGAAAATTTGATATCGATAGCAGGAAATCAAAATTTGACTTACATCCATTCATTTTTCTTTCAGTCTACGGTTTCGCTTTAACTGGAAACAACTACTGCTTTTTAGTCTTTCGTGCCAACGTCCAAAGACCATGGATTAGTTTTAAAGCTTTCATTACACCCGAGCAACGCCGGGCTATACTGCTAGTTATCTCATAAATACACAGCCACCACCGCACAATAAAATGGCGAAGGCTATAACAAAAATTCTAATCCCTTCTCTTTAGAACAATCAGGCCATCTCATATAAAGAACTGAGGTAGCCTATTTGGAAAAGAAATCAGGAAAATGAACAAGACTGACAAACTCATGGCTAATCTAGATATAGAATCCCTATACGCCATTGTCCCAGTTGAAAAATTTCTCCACTTCCTAAAATAGCATTCAACGCATTCAAAGATAAATTTCTTTCTAACAACAACTCTTCCGTCTCATCACCAATCAATTTTTTCACATTTAGTAATGGTTTTTACAAACAAAAATTTGGATTACCAATGGGATCGCCTCTCAGTGGAGTGATGGTGTTTATCTTCTTACAATTTCTCGAATCTGTTTTTTTTTTGTAAAATATTTTACCCAAAAAAATTAACATACTTCCGTTATATAATGATGTCATACTTCCGTTATATAATGACGTCATACTTCTATATCTTCATGATGCCGATTTACCTGACCTAGGAGATCAAGTAAAGAAAGTTAAACAAAAGTAAAATTTACATAATTGGAAGAACAAAATTCCTTACACTTCTTAGATATCAAGCTATACTGCTTTAACAAAAGTTTAAAACTGATGTCCGTCCGAAATCAGCCAACAAAAATTACCTAATAAATTTCTATTCTCACCATAACAACAAAACAAATACTGCTATAATAATCGGATTCTACTTAATTAATTAATACCCCGAAATTATTTATACGAAGAGGAAAAATATATTGAAAACACGTCCAAAATACCCCAGTACTCTAATTATTTTATATCCAATGCAAAACAAAAGGTCTATAAAATATTCCAAAGCAAAATACAGCCCCTCCTGTAAAAACAATGGATCTTAAAAAATTATTATCTTACCAACTAAATCTATCTTATCTACAATGGAAAAGAATCTATCTAAACTCAACATAAAATTAGTTACTACTACATTCAAAACAATAAAAGACTTATTCAATACCAAACAAAACAATAACCTAAAACTTAAAGGAGGAATTTATTCTATCGCCTTTAATGATTGTCAATAAAAATATACAGAAGAAAGGTCAAGGAATCTAAAGATTATATGAACGCAAAAGGGACATTTTACAAAACAATACGTTGTTTGCCGACAGCAACAAAACTAACCACAATTTTGACATGCTACCCTGACAAACATTTAAATACTTAGGGAGTGTTCTAACAGGAGATGAAAAGTGCGACACTGAGATCCTAAGGCGAATTAGCATGGCGGAGGACGCGTTCCAGAAGCTGAGTAAAGTACTAAGACAGGAAAATTTCACAAGAAAAAAAGAAGAAAGTCCTAGATTACTATGTGATGTCAGTTCTTCAATACGGCAGTGAATCTTGGACAATATCATCGAAGATGAAGGAAAAATTTGAAGCAACTGAAATGTGGTTCTACAAAAGGATGCTGCGGATATCATGGACCGAGCATATGAGCAATGGTGAATTGTTGTAAATAATGGCAATGAAATGAAAATTAAAACTGAGCATCAGGAGAAGACAACTGAAGTTCCTGGGACATGCAATGAAAAAGGAGGGCTTGGAGAACCTGATACTGACAGGCCAGATAGAAGGAAAACGAGACAGAGGAAGGCAGCGGATAACATATTTGAAGGACCTAATCTGTTGGATGATCGAACAAGGGTTGCATGGTGTAACAGGAGAAGGCGTGCTAAGAGCCACCATGGATAGGGAGACGTGGAAAGCCATGATCGCCTACGTCCTAAAAGGCCAGGGCATATAGAAGAAGTCCTTATGAAAGGAGGAAACAATTCACTCCATAAATTTTCAGAGAGTGCCTTGATTGCCGGGTTATCTATAGTATATTTGCATCCTGGCTCTTACTTTTCACCATTTCTGGCAGATCTATTATCACAGTGTAGGATATCGACTCACTCGATAATACACAAAAATGAGGACGGACCTGAAATATTAAAGTTTGAAGTGGAATCTGCAATAGCCAAACTGAATAGAAACAAAGCAGCTTGACCAGACGTCATAGTCATAGAGCTGTTGATAGCCCTGGAAGAATTTGGTATAGAAAAAATTACTGAAATAATAAATGAAATTTATAATAGTGGGGTAATACCAGATAACCTCAGAAAGTCGATTTTCATAGCACTACCTAAGAAGCCAGGAGCAAACGAGAGCAAACTCCACAGATCCATCAGTTCAATGAGCCATATAACAAAACTGATCGTCCGAATCCTGATGAATAGAGCGAGAAGCAGAATCAGGCCAGAGATAAGACAAGAACAGTGCGGTTTCGTCAAAGACACTGGAACAAGGAATGCCACATTTATTATTAGGATGCTCTCTGACAGGGCAATACCAATGAAGAAGGACTTATACCTGTGCTTTATTGATTATGCGATGACTTTTGACAAAATACGCCACAAAGAATTGATGGAGATGTTCAGCAGCCTGGACATATTTGTGAAAGACTTAAGAGTAATCAAGAAACTTTACTGGCAGCAAACCGCTTGTGTACGGACAGGTAACGAATTCAGGAGATATACAAAGATAGAAAGGGGCGTGAGACAAGGATGTGTCTTTTGACCGGATCTGTTAAACTGGTACAGCGAGAATATTTTGAGGACCCTAGAAGTAATGCTTGGATTTGTCATCGGAGGCCACTATTTAAACAACATAAGGGAAGGAGATGATACAGTGCTGATAGCAGACACAGAAAGGAAGCTACAAGACCCCCTACAGAAGGTAGTTGAAGAAAGTAACAAGAAAGGACTAGAAATAAACTGCAAGAAAACCGAATGCATGGTCATCAGTAAAAAAGGCAGCTCAAAATGCCAAATACAGGTCGGGGATACTAGAATCAAGCAGATACAAAATTTTAAATACCTGCGAAGTGTTATAACAGAAGACGGAAAGTGCGACACAGAGATCCGAAGGCGAATTATCATAGCGGAGGACGCGTTCCGGAAGCTGAATAAAGTACTAAGACACAGGAAAATTTCACTAGAAACAAAGAAGAGAATACTAGATTACTATGTGATGTCAGTTCTTCAATATGGCAGTGGATGTTGGACAATCTCATCGAAGATGAAGGAAAAACTGGAAGTAGCTGAAATGTGGTTCTACAGAAGGATGCTGCGGATATCGTGGACCGAACATGTGAGCAATGATGAAACTTTGTAAAGGATGGAAACAAAAAGGAAATTAATACTGAGCATTAAACTGAGAAAATTAAAGTTCCTTGGACATGCATTGAGGAAGGATGGCTTAGAGAACCTGAAACTAACAGAACAGATAGAGGGGAAAAGCAGCGGATAACATATTTGAAGGACCTAATCAGGTGGATGATGGAACGAAGGTTGCATGGCGTAACAGCAGAAGGCGTGCTAAGAGCCACCAGAGATAGGGTGGCGTGGAAAGACATGATCGCCTACGTCCTGAAGGGTCAGGGCACATAGAAAAAGAAGGATATCGACTAACAAAAGTGAAGGGAAGCTAAAAAAGAAAAATCTCCAAACGAATTCAGCCAGATATTAAAAAAAAATCTAAAATCCTCGTCACTCGTCGTTCGTGCGCATGTGTAGTCTTACCAACATGACAAATTTAGTCCGATGAAGTACTGAAGGTCAAAACACGTCACAGGTGAACTTTTTCTAGTTTGTCATGCAATTCTTTTTTTCACTGGTCACGTCTCTCACTTTCAGGTTTTTCTTATATCTCTGATCCGATCGATTTTTTATTCCTATCTTTCGAGGCGTCTATGTGAATCGACGATATGTCAATAAATGTCTGTTTATTTTGATCATTTTATTCTATGCCAATCCCAACATCAATGTGAAAAATTAGTCTATCTATCTATCTATCTAGCTATCTATCTAAGCCAGTTCAGTTCTATCTATCTATCTATCTATCTATCTATCTATCTATCTCAGTCTGTTAATATCTATCTATCTATCTATCTATCTATCTATCTATCTATCTATCTATCTATCTAGCTATCTATCTCAGTCTGTTAATATCTATCTATCTATCTATCTAGCTAGCTAGCTATCTCAGTCTGTTAATATCTATCTATCTAGCTAGCTAGCTATCTAGCTATCTATCTATCTATCTATCTAGCTAGCTATCTATCTCAGTCTGTTAATATCTATCTATCTATCTATCTATCTATCTATCTATCTATCTCAGTCTGTTAATATCTATGTATGTATCTATCTATCTATCTAGCTAGCTAGCTAGCTATCTATCTCGCTATCTATCTATCTAAGCCAGTTCAGTTCTATCTATCTATCTATCTATCTATCTATCTATCTATCTATCTATCTATCTATCTCAGTCTGTTAATATCTATCTATCTATCTATCTATCTATCTCAGTCTGTTAATATCTATCTATCTAGCTAGCTAGCTAGCTATCTCAGTCTGTTAATATCTATCTATCTATCTATCTATCTATCTATCTATCTATCTCAGTCTGTTAATATCTATCTATCTATCTATCTATCTATCTCAGTCTGTTAATATCTATCTATCTAGCTATCTATCTATCTAAGCCAGTTCAGTTCTATCTATCTATCTATCTAACTAGCTAGCTAGCTAGCTAGCTATCTCAGTCTGTTAATATCTATCTATATATCTATCTATTTATCTATCTATCTATCTCTATCTCAGTCTGTTAATATCTATCTATCTATCTGTCTGGCTGTCTGTCTGTCATGACGGCATCACCGACAGACTGAATGAACTCTTCCCCACAATGCTACCTTAACGACCATATTCCATTTATGTTCGTCATGACGCGCAAATACACTTGGAAAAGGTATGAATCCACTTCCTTTCACCCAGATACGGGTTAATTGGTAAGACGTATCATTAAACGATTAATAGCTCCAAAGATAAAAATGAAATTGCTTACAAATATTTAGATTTCGGCATTAAATAACCTATAAAGTTTGATATGAAGTAAACAAGTATAACCAACTAATCCCTCGTTAATTACGTCTACATCCCTGGTGAACGCTAAAATTATAGATCTTAGAGTGTGAAAAGATTCTATTAGTATATCGTATTCATGTTGAAAATCTATAATTGTTCCATGAAGTTTTTAAGACGAGTGGGTAGCTGTGTTTTCTAAAATACAACCAGGCCAAGAAAAAAAAGTGACCTCGATTGATTTTTTTCCTCAATACGGTTAAACTTGTCGATTCCTAATCTATCTTAAATATCTAAATAAAGAAATTTACCGCGTATAAAATACATTTGTGTGATAAAGTATTCTTTGGAATCCGAAGAATTGATTATTCATAACAAATGGATGAAAAATTGTTTTTACCTATTTCAAGAATAACTTTCGCGAGAGAATTCTCTCCAGATACCGATGTTGAATTTGCAACCTAATTTTGTTTTATGTGCCCTGTTCATTTAAGATGTAGACGATCATGGCTCTTCTTTATAACTCTTAGCACTATTTTCTAAACTATGATTCTCACGCTCTATTCTGTCCTTTAATACCAGGCAACAGACGAACTGAATAAAAACTTTGAGTTAATAAAGAGAAATAAATGCAACTGAGATAACTTGAAGGAGCATTGGCATGTTGAACTAGAACAATCTACACCGATAGACAAAATAAATGGTTTGGTTCGAAATTCCAATTTTCTGAAGAAAGCCGGAGCGTACAACGGCCGAAACCTCGTGAATATGACAACAATGATGAGGACAACAGTTTGAACAATGTAAATAGCGTAAATAGTTGCAATAATTCATCTCAGAAATAAAGAGCGATAGTTAATGAGATTTCTAATGTGTACAGACTTTAGGGATACTCTGTATTTTGCTTAATTTTATAAAGTTATTTTTCGCTATTCCAATTCGATTTCGAATTTTGGTGTCATTTTTACACATATACAAATATACAAATCTACCCTTCTTTCGTGCATTGAATACCCCTGTCATATCTGATCGGGCGTCTCTGCTATTTATCTTGGGATTTTTCAACAAAATCCAAAGGAGAATCTGCAAGGTATAGGTCTTAGCTAGAACTGGCAAGAAAACTACATTGATTATAGAGTTTCAATAGCAGCAACAACGAAAATGATAGAACATGCAACAGGGAGAGAAAATAACGGCACGGCCACAGAATTCAAACAAAAGTTTATGAAGTAACCCCAATTACTAATGGAAAGAGCTATAACAGTCAGTGAACTTGAGAAACCTTTTACCCAGAAAAATTGTTTTAATAGAAAGATTTTATAAATCACAACCGACGTTTGCACTGGATGCTTGTTCAATGAAAGCTGAATGCTTCCATATAAGGAACTGCTAATATTCAGTCAGTTAAGTGCCATACGTGATACACGCTTGGGCGATCATGTCTCGAAAGAGACATTACTGACTGGGCAGAAGATTATCCTGCAGTAGGTTGCCATTGCTTTCTGCGGTAGACTGGTTGCCCGCCAAGGCTATAGAACCCAATCTGTCCTGTTATTTAACCCATAACTGGCGGGAAGAGACAAATTAATACCTTTCCCAAGGGTATTTGCGCGTAAGTGAATGCAAGGAATTCAGGTGGAATTCGAACTCGGCTTCCCGATTTGTCGTTCCGAGTCGATATTCACTGCACCACAACGCACATTTATATACCTTTACTATTAAACCAAGGTGAGGAGCTCTTGCTAATAAATTTATAAATGCTAAAGAATAAGTGTTAATCGGAGATAAACATGATGGAGTAAATGGTTTTCTGATGATGTCATACGACGATGTGTTGATCAGATGAGAAGACAAGAAAATGAAAGTGATAAATTATTCATTGATATCATGATTGCAAATCTACAATTGTGTGACAAACATATGACAAGAAAGAAAAGAAAATATGGCATGATCTTCAACTCATTAGTGAAAATGTCTTTATAAACGAATGAATTGATCGATTGGTAAATCCGATGCATTTGGCACGTTTCTTCGCTTTCGTAGTCATTAGAATCTAAGTATCGAAAATACAGGACATCTCATCATCGCCAACACAGCGCTGTCGACTATTCACCGTTAATTAAACGCCACCGACTCAACGAGATGCAAATTATGAATTTTTTTCGTCGACCTATTAAAAACAAATAAAATAAAATATTAAGGATCATTATTAAAACTAATTTTTTTAAAATCGAATAAAAGTAATTTATAAAGGATCATTTTTAAAAAGTAACTCTTTAAACTTAATAAAATTAATTTATTAACGATCATTTTTAAAACATTTTCTTAAATGAATAAATGAATTTTATTTAGGATCATTATTAAAATAAAACTTTTAAAAACTGAATAAATGTATTTTATTAAGGGTCATTTTTTTAAACATAACATTTTAAAATCGAATAAAAATAATTTATAAAGGATACTTATTAAAACAAAACTTTTAAAACTGAATAAATTTAATTTAAGCATCATTTTTTTAAAACATAACATTTTAAAATCGAATAAAAATAAATTAGAAAGGATAATTTTTAAAACATAAAGTTTTAAAACCTAATAGAAGTAATTTATTAATGATTTTTCTTTATAACTGCCCCAAACTTCATATGAATCCTTGCATTGCACCTAAAGCCTTGGTCACAGCACCAAAATGTTATGTTTCTTATCTCTTTTACTAAACTTATCAAATACAAATAAAAGGCTTTTCTGTGCAGATTTTTCTTTGATTTCAAAATTCAATTTTCGGTTTAATCAAAAGTTTTAAAATTAAACACCAGTCATCCAACTAGACTGTTGTAACTAATAAAATTATAAACAACTAAGCTTTCAAAATCTCTACGACTCAAAGACGATCTAAGATATGTGCACACTATGACAGCCAACACCGGTTGGCCGGTAGTACGTCGACGGTTTTGACTTTTAAAAAAGTATGATTGTGGACAATCATGCCCTTGTAAGTAAGGGTATGATTGTCCACAATCATACCCTTGTTCTATTTATGCCAAACGCGTTACGTAAGTTAATCGCTGTTCTCTTTTATCACGGTCGCCTTAAATATGTCATGCGAGTGACGAATTTTCCAACCCTTCTTTCCTCATTATGAACCCTACAAATTCTGACTCTTTCTTATGTTAAATTTGCGTGTCCTTTTTTGTTCCTATATTCTTTAATACTTCATTGTTGCTTGCATGTTTAGTCCATGGTATTATGGGCATTCTTCTGTAGATCCATTTTTCTTTGCGTCAAGTCTCTTTTTGTGATATTAGATAACAGTTCAGTAAACGCTTCTTTGTATCTAACGAAATCTGCTTGTTTCTTAATACTTTTCTTAGACTTTGGAAGTCATCTTTCACTATCGCAATGTTTTTTCGAATTCCAATGTTTTATTCTTCCGTTCTCTGTTAACGCACTTCCTAGATATTTAAATTTAGTATGTGTTCGATTTTGACGTCTCCAATTAACATCCTAAGCGATTATCTACTGCATCATCGCACATAAAAGTTTATAGTACCTGGTAATCCCAAACGGTCATCCATTTAGATACTGACCATTATCGACGATGCTTAACGTCAGTGGTCTTACGAAATCCGACGTTCCAATATAATATGGCCGTAAGTCTAAGAGAAAATAAGAATGGTAAAGGATCAGATATTATTTAAAAGACAGAAAAAAAAACAGAAATTGATGAATTGTTTATGACTTCAATGGACGCGGTATATAAAATAAAATAAATTCCGTGAAATATTATAAATGGCTCCCATGTTTCAGTAATGTATTACGGGAGGAAATATTTATATCCAGACTCCGAATAAGACATACACATCTGATAAACTTACATCTAAAAATATGAAACACACCTATTATGCAACAAATGTCAAGTATTTCTCACAGTCGAATCTATTGTCATTTGTCAACATCTCAATCAAACCCGAACAAAATATTATCAAGGAAACTATACAAAAACAGAAAGAGCAGACAAAGACTACAAACCTTAGGAAAAGTTACATATTGAATTCGCATAATGGAGGTGACTTGCGTCGTCCCGCTGGGAACAAACCATTACCACCGGAGAACGCAGAGAGATTGAGGGATGCAAATGTTTAGGAAAAAGATATGTACAAAGTGTGAAAAATTTAATTCCCGGAATGAGCTCGTTGAAAGAAAAGTTTGCTTCAGTCAGTTAAGTGCCATACGTGATACACGCTTGGGCGATCATGTCTCTTTCGAGACATGACTGACTGGGCAGAAGATTATCCCACAGTAGGTTGCCATTGCTTTCTGCGGTAGACTGGTTGCCGACCAAGGCTATAGAACCCAATCTGTCCTGTTATTTAACCCATAATTGGAAGGAAGAGACGGATTAATACCTTTCCCAAGGGTATTTGCGCGTAAGTGAATACAATGGATTCAACTGGAATTCGAACTCTGCTCCCCGGTTTCTCGTTCCGAGCCGATATCCACTGTACCACAACGCACATCCTTACGTGACCATTTTTTCCTATTTTTTTTTTTTTATCGTATCACCCCGAGCAAGGCGGTAACGCCACTGATGTGCAGGGGGCTACGTAATAGTGAAAAAATTGGAAAAGAGAAAGCCGGAAACCACATCCTAAGCAGGGAACAAGGGATGAGCCTCTTAACCTGTTCAATAGATGTGGGTGGAGTGTGAACCGGGCGATAGACAGATCTATCTACTCCAATTGAAAAAAAAAGTGAGAAGATTGGAAAAGAGAAAGCCGGAAACCACATCCTAAACTGGGAACAAGGGATGAGCCTCTTAACCTGTTCAATAGACGTGGGTGGAGTGTGAACCGGGCGATAGACAGATCTATCTACTCCAATTGAAAAAAAAGTGAGAAGATTGGAAAAGAGAAAGCCGGAAACCACATCCTAAACTGGGAACAAGGGATGAGCCTCTTAACCTGTTCAATAGACGTGGGTGGAGTGTGAACCGGGCGATAGACAGATCTATCTACTCCAATTGAAAAAAAAAGTGAGAAGATTGGAAAAGAGAAAGCCGGAAACCACATCCTAAACTGGGAACAATGGATGAGCCTCTTAACCTGTTCAATAGACGTGGGTGGAGTGTGAACCGGGCGATAGACAGATCTATCTACTCCAATTGAAAGAAAAAGTGAGAAGATTGGAAAAGTGTTGTGACCTGCAAATCGTTCTCATTCTTTAGCCTGGCATCTTGTAAAACGATGGTGCCATAGCTGGAAACATTCTTGTAACTCGTTTTCCTGGAATAACTTTCAATGACCTAGTTTGAGTTTTGAGTTTTGTTTAACGGCATATCAACCTCTGTGGGTTATTTAATGCCAAAAAAGTGGGGGTATTTTTGTTATTGTTGGGTTATAGTGAGAAGGCTGATTTAGTCAGATTTAATGAAATTTTTTCTTTTTATTCTTTTTATTCTTTTTATTTTAGAAAACTGAAAATGTCTTCTATTTTTGTATCCAAGAATGTTGTTTTTCCTTCAATAATTTTTTCTTCAAAAATGTATTGTTGGTAATATTTTTCTTTCAAAAAATGTATATGTTTTTACAAAAGTTTATTTTTATGTATATATTTCTATAAACGTGTATATTTCTATAAACGTGTATACTTTCATAGCGTTTTGACACTAGTGTTTTTGGAGGTTAACTATTTGCCCATAGCTGAAACCCTAACAGGTGCTACCACTCCAGACCAGGGTGGACCTGAGAACAACAGCAATTACGAGGTGGTTCCATGCTCCTTACAACCTCCCAATCAGATGCCCAGGCCCTCATTGACGTAGTGATGTGTTAGCGGGTTGTTAATTGATTGATTGGTTCGATTTTTACGGCTAATCAACCCATGCAGGTTATTTAAAACAAGAATAGTTTAAAGATTGTAAAAATTTCTTCTTTTTAGAAAGTGTGATGCAGTGGATATCGGGTCGGAACGAGAAATCGGGGAGCCGAGTTCGAATTCCAGTTGAATTCATTGCATTCACTTACGCGCAAATACCCTTCGGTAAGGTATTAATCCGTCTCTTCCTTCCAGTTATGAGTTAAATAACAGGACAGATTGGGTTTTATAGCCTTGGCTGGCAACCAGTCTACCGCAGAAAGCAATGGCAACCTACTGCCGGATAATCTTCTGCCCAGTCAATCATGTCTCTTTCGAGACATGATTGCCCAAGCGTGTATCACATATGGCACTTAACTGACTGACTGATGGTATAGTTACAAAACTTACTAGTTAACCTATAGCAGTGGAAGAACAGGTTAGTACCTACCTTTGTCAAAGTTATTTGCGCGTAAGAGTTTATAATGAACCCCGCTGGAATTAGAACGCGGCACTTTAATTTACAATTCCGAGCTATAGACCAATACACCACGTGTACATTCAAACTTACAGCACTTGATATTGCCAAGCAGTCAAACAATCTAGGTACTGACGTTGCTGAATTTCATTAATTGTACAGCTATCATGTGTTTCACTGTGATGTGGACGTAAGCCTTAATGTATTAGAAATTAGGTTCTACAGAAGGATGCTGAGAATACTATGGAATATAGTTATTTCATTTAATTTCCCCTCTCTCAGCAGAGTGATTATTTAGGACAATAAGCGTAACGCTTATTGTTCAAACAATATTCCAGTTACTGACCAGGCTCGACGTTACTTAACTTCGCTAATCGTACAGAAATTAGTGTTTCAACGTAATGTGGCCGGAAGCCTGTGTTATTAATATTAAAAGTAATCGATGTCAGCCGAGTTTTTACCTTTCAGGGTATTTTTCAGTTTTTGAAATAGCCAAATATTACAAGTCTCTAAGTTTGGTAAATTATGTGAATGGCACAATTTTTGTTGTTGTTTTATGTAGTTTATTTTTGGGGGTTGTTTGGCAAACGCATGACGCATCATTTCGTATTTCCACTTCCTCTGCTAGAATTTGTCGTATTGTGTCGCTATTTATATTCAGTTTTTTTGCAATCAGTCCCACATTCAATATTCGACCTGAACGCACCGTGATTCTCCCTTAGCTTACATTTGCAGCTGCTCACATCATCGTGTACATATCCACAGTGCCATGCTTAGCAACATCGCGGCCCCCCGCAGAATGCGCCTTGTGGTCCCTCTACCCGCAGAATGTAAATTGTGCCCCCCACTATCATCACCCCAAACATACTGATCACGAAAACACGAAAGAAATCGCGGAATTGTCGTTTTGCAGCTATACATGACGAACATTTTCAGAACTTTTAGCTACTTTTATGCATTGTGAAATCTATTTCTCTCTCGATTTCATTTTTTTTAATTATAAATGATTTGCGGCCTCTTCGGGGCCGGAATTCTTCTATCAAAGATTTTATATATATATATATATATATATATATATATATATATATATATACAAAGAGCGAGAGAGAGAGGGAGAAAGACCGAGACGGGTTGATAGATGTCTATTTCAACATACAAGTATGATAATAATTTTCCAGTTAATCCTAATATTTATTTTGTTAATTTTTTTTTTCATTACGATAGATCTACGGAGCCAAAAAGCCTTGCGGCCTCTAGGGAACTTGCGCCCCAAAAACCGCAACTGCGGGGTTCGCGAAGGCCCAAAGCATGGCCCTGCAAAATACACGCTTTCGCCACTCAAATCATTCGATTTCTTCATAACATATTCACCCTGAAACATTTTAAATATCGATAACATTTCACGTTTACTAATTTTTACATGAGACTTCATGTAAATCTGTTGCATCTGATTTTCCTTTCCCCCCTTACATTATAGCATGAACACGTTCAATTTCCTATATTGCTCATCAACAAATGATTTATATTATCCGCGTCTCAAAAAAGCGGAAGTTGAGACGTCTCAAGAAAACTGGATTTGAAACATATCCGGACATGTTCAAATAGAAATGTTTGCCTGATTCATTACCACAGTGACATGCTGAAATCATTCCGGAAATTAAATTATCACAAATCGTAATTGTCACACCTCGTTAAATGTCGAACCTATCAAGACAGACTCCAATTTCACTTGTGGTCCTTGTGAACTCTATTAAAACATACCCTACACTAATAATGATCTACAGTCAGCTTGCACAAGACTCTGATGACAGCCAAGCTATAGAGCATGCTGTTGTGTCCTTAACACACAAACTTAACCGCCCGCATGTAAGATTTTGACTCGTTTGACCAGCCAATATGGTATCATATTTCTACGGTCCAACAACAATGTTCTTTTGTCAAAATGAAGAAGAGTAAATGATGCCGCGGTGGTCTGCGACCCGTGGAATTGAATATGCATTGTTCGTTCCGGGTATGACGATAAACTACATCTGGCAGCAAGGCCTCTGATTTGGAAGATTTTGAGGAGTTTGAAACAACCGCTTAATTGTTATTGTTCCCAGGTTCCTCCTGAACCGGACTATGAATAAATAGTAAACACACAAACTGTAGTCAAAACATTATGAAAGTATAACAATATATATTTGTAGTAAGAATACCATCAATACATTATTGGAAAAGAAAGAGAAAAATCACCAGCAACAAATATTTGAAAAAATTACCGAAGATCCCCCAAAAATTAATTCTCCGCATGAAATCACCCATCAAATCAAACTAAATATATGTTGCACCGTATATTGACTGATGGGCTGAGCAACATAAAATTTGAATTGTGATATGATGCAATGTGACACTTCACTGGGTGTTTATCATCCTTATCACTTGCTGGTGGTAATATTCTTCCATCACTTGTGGTAGCTTTAGTTTTCCTTTGCCACCGAATTCGCGCAATCCTGGCCCATCCTTGCGACTTTTCTCCGAGAAAAAAATTAGAGTACTTCAATATTTACTTTTGTATATGAATACAAAAATGTGGCACAAGGCCAAAATTGGGGATGAGGAAGGCTGGTCATCATCTGTCCTAATTTAGTTTAGCTATTCACTTTCGTCGACTCTAAAACACTTACAATAAACCTAAAACCATAACACCACATTTTTACTTACCATGCTTACTACGTCCGCCATAATACCTCAGATGCTCTATGTAATCCTACTTAACTCCCATATGTACAATTTTCAGTGGAGGGCATGGGCAGATAATAACAACATTTAAAATTCTTCAATGATTATATATAATGAAATGCAATATTTACAAGAAACTAAATAAAATCGTATTAGTAATAACCCCCCACGACTCTAAAACTTTGACAGCAAAGTCAGTTCCCCGGAAGAAAAATAATGCGTGGCTTTAAGACTATAATAATTACCACTTATACGATCAACAATCACTCACACATGTTAATACCATAACAAGAACGAAAAACACACTTGAAGAAACGAAAGACGCCACGCATCCACCGGAGAACTAACATTCCTGAACACCTAAAGCGGGAAAGGGATGGGAGATTAAACTAAAAGAAATATGGGGACAAAGAAAGTGGGTGCAATGAGTATTCATAACATTGCTAAGTTAACTTTAAAGCGAAAAACAGAAAAATCAAAAAATTCCTACTCTAACCTAACAGGGAAGGGCTGCACATGTTCCTCCCAGCACACCCAAAATTCTGATGCCTAACCAGTTTCAAACAACCACTCTAAGTCAGAGACGCGCAAGACTCACCCACCTTTTGCCAAATTCTGATGGAGTGAGTCGTTTCCTTTCCGTCCTGATCTTGACTTTAAGCTGATACTTAAAGAACAAGATCAGTTGGGAAGAGGTAAACTTCTCATTGCCATAGAATTTCTTTTGTCGCGTCGTCCAAATCACGACTCGCATAACCCCTAGTAAGTAAAAGAGCACGTAGTGTTCAGCCTTAGATAACGAAGGTACGACATTGCTACAAACAGAACAAGGACATTGCTACAAACAGAACAAGGACAAAGAATTTTCCACGCAGCATAGGAACCATGAGATCTTCAAGAAACTTGCACAATGGGGCGACAACACTGCACATGTTCCCCCCAGCACACCCAAAATCCTGATGCCTAACCAGCATCAAACAAAAATTAGAGTACTTCACCTTCCTTCTTCCGAGAATGAGGTTAAATCATCTCCGGCCGCCATGAGTACTACATTTACACTTACTATTACGTCATACATACGTCATCCCGTTGTGTCCATTTCTACAAATGGGACAAAGGGAAATAATCCCGTGTTACTAATTTTTTGCCAGTTTATTGTTTTATTTTTCGTGTTTGTTATTGTTCAAAGTCTGTGGAAAAACGTTGAATCAATAAAATCCGATCCTAATCGATGAAGTTTCTTAAGTCTTTGATATTAACGATCGCAAAGGTTTATATCCGAAGTGAACATAAGAAAACATGTAACGGATATCGATCTTTTATGAATACATGAATATCTGTATGAGTGCTTTGTGCGTCGAGAGATAAATAAAGAAGAGAATGTTTGATTAAAAAAAAAAAGATTTTATGCAACTAAAAGTCTTTTTCTTCTTTTATGTGTCATGTCCTTTCACGACGTAGGCGATCATAGCCTCTACATCTTCCTATGCATTGTATACTTTTTGTCTAAGTATTTCTCTCAAACCCTGCTCTACCATCCGTTTGCATAAGTCCATCAAGTATTTCACACCTTACTTTTCCCCTCTATCTCTTTCCCTCTATCCGTCCTGTGGGTATCAGATTCTCCAAGAACTCTTTCCTCATTTCGAGTCCGATAATCTTCAACTGTTTCCTCCTGGTGTGAAATATCTTCTTCTTCTATGTGCCGTGTCTCTTCAGGGTGTAAGCGATCATGTACCCCGACATCACTGTATCCCCTGTAGCTCACATCTTTATTGCCCTGTTTACAACGTTTCGGCTATTGTACGAACCATATATGAAGAAAGAAAGAGAACCACTGCCCCACCCCTATAGGATGAAATTGAAATAATTAATAGAGAACATCATTGGAAACTACAACAATTCAAGGAACCAACGCATATGCTAGGCCACAAATATCTCCTAAGCCGACCAAGCATAGAAATGAATACAATATGATAACTAGTAATATGGAGTGCTAGAGAAAATCATTAACTTCAAAGTTTACAATATGAGCTCTGGTAAAAAATGATTTATACGTCCCCAAAATTCATACACTGATGTCTTCAAGGATACATGGACCAGTTGATATAGGCGTTGGTTGGTTCCAGTGATTTGAGTTGTGATTTCAATACCAAACTACAGCAATGATAAACAAAGAACTTAGAGAGTTGAGTTAAAGGGACTACCAAAAGTGGCTTTTCACATGGAATAAGAGTTATATATCACAGTGATCAAAATAAAGGGTTCGCTTC
Source organism: Ascarosepion bandense (assembly GCA_037127315.1). Classification (NCBI taxonomy): domain Eukaryota; kingdom Metazoa; phylum Mollusca; class Cephalopoda; order Sepiida; family Sepiidae; genus Ascarosepion; species Ascarosepion bandense. The sequence continues at coordinate 460,142 of JBBBDQ010000702.1, read as the reverse complement.
AAAAGTCCTAGCACCTAAAGAAGGCCGGGGCGTACATCGACCGAAACGTTGTCAAAAATAGCAATAAAGATTAGGACAAGATATGTCCGAACAGTGTAGATAATATATTTCCACTTAGTGGAAAACGTTGGCTCAAAAAGATGAGTCGCTCTTCTGGAGGTTAGCCATGTTAAAAGAAGGCAAAGAAGCTTCCCTAAGACAAATGAAACAGAGCAGTTTCATTTTAACGGCGTTAAAATTAACAATGTATTACTCTAGTTAACAACAGATTGAAGGTGACTTTTGAAATCAGCTAACCGCCAGATGCACAATGACGGTTTCCCTTGATGTCAATCGCTGTCCTTGATATGCGAACAATATGATTGAGCCAAGTGTGCTTGGGATATTTTATTTGATTTACTCAACGCTTTACTTTCACCCTGTATTGTGAGGTTTTTAAGAAAATCACCCCTGTCCTAATACTTTTGCATACTACTGGTAGTGTGCAAAAGTGTTAAGTCAGGGGTGATTTTAAACTTTATTTTAATGCCTCATAAAAGATAAAATAGTTCTTGTCCTAATACTTTTGCACAGAACTGTATATATGCAACTTACGTTTAAAATAACAGTGTTATGGTTAACGTTTTATATATTTATTGATGTGATCTTACAATACAAAACAATTAACCATAACAGCTTGGCTGTAGCTTTTAACGAAACGAGTTGCTGACTAAATGCACAATATATATATATATATATATATAGTCACCCGCAGCCAGATCTGTTTCACTGTATCACAGCTCATCAGTACGGTTAGACATCCGATTGCTTTTAACCAAGGATTGAAACCAAACCGAATTGGCATCAGTCAGCGATTACCTCTGAGCTATGGACGCTCGGTAGAAAGAGGCAGACTTTTTTGCGTGTACATTATCATTATACACGTCTAATAGCTGAGAGTGTTCTAATTCATTGCTGAATGAACAATGCGTAGTTGCTAGAGTAGTTACTGTTATTCAAAGTCTAACATTCTCCTAGAGTGTTCAATCAGGGTATATATACGAGTAGTAAGAACGTTCGCTTTCTGACCATGAAGCCTGGGTTTGAAATTACAATGTCTCATCAGGTGGTGTGGAAAGGAATGGACAGCCTCTTTTCTTATATTTGGCGAGTTGTGTGTGGGGATGTTGGTGGGAGTTAGTGATAAGGGAATAAATCTTGTAAAAAAAAGGCTTTCCATTCCTTGCCACAACACCTGATGAGACATTGTAATTCCAATGTCGAAACAAAATGTACTCTTTGTAGTGGATAAAAAATGTGTACTTGTTCTAAAATACAATTAATAATAACTATTCACAGCTCTATATTATATATCGAGCACTGTTTTAAATGAATGTTTTGGACATTGGAAATTTTTCTTCGTTCCTTATTCACACGGATATATATATATATATATATATATATATATTATGTTTTAAAACATATACATAATATTTTCTATATATGTCCTCTTCTCTACAATCATATGTTTGTAGAGAAAAGGACATATATAGAAAAAATTATGTACATGTTCTAAAACATAATTTATAATAAATATTCACAGCTCTATACATCATATATCGAGTTTTAAATTAATGTTTTGGACGGGAAAAATTTTTTCTTTTCTCTCCTCGTTCTATACTCACTCGGATATATATATATATATATATATATATATATATATATATATATATCTTTCACTTTTTTCTGTAGTTAATCGTAAACTCAACCAGAGAATACATATATCTTTGCGCTAGATTAAATTCGATGACATTTACACCAACTCTGTTGACATGAGTAATTTGTCTTTGGAATTTTGATCTTCATGTGGGTTTTAATATTCTTTTGGAACGAGTAACGTGTCATAAAACAGGGAAGAATTTTCCTGCTGCTCGAAGTTCATTTAGCAAAGTAAAATGATAACATGAAAGCAGCATCTTTCACATTTGTATTAGTCACCCATCTTAGGTACCTTCATATTAGTATTTATGATACAATATACATAGGTTAAACAACAGTCATTTTGTTGGTACTAGTTGTACTATTTGGTCTATATCAATTCCGACGCCGTGTCGTATAACTTCGTTACCATGACTGGCAGCCCTACCAAAATAACCATATCTGTACTGAAACGCACACATACATTATATATATATATATATATATATATATATATATATATATATACGCTCTCACACCCTGATTGAGCACTCTGGAAGAATGGTAGACTTGGAAAAACATTAGCTACTCTAGCATCTACGCATCATTCATTCAGCAATGAATTAGAACACTCTCAGTTATTGGGCGTGTATAATGATAATATACACGCTTAAAAGTATATCTCCTTCTACCGAGCGCCCGTAGCTCAGAGATAGAATCGCCGACTGACGCCAATTCGGTCGGGTTTCAATCTTGGGTAAAAAGCAAACGGCTGTCTAACCGTACTGATGAGCTGTGATACAGCGAAACAGATCTGTCTGCGGATGACTATATTTATAGATAGATCTGAATAAACATAATTTTTATGCCCCCAAAATATGACCCTAGTCTGTGTCCCATTTATCTGAAATCATCTTTGTTTTAGCAGAAAATTTAAAATTTTAAGTGACAGAGTTTCCACTATTGTCTCTGCCACTTTCCTTTCAGTCAAATTACGTGTTACGTAAAGGAAAGGGTACTCTTAAAAGATCTACTTAATATAAAATATTAAGTGATAGATCTGTATAGAGAGCTCAAAAGATATTATCCAGATCAATCTGATATACATAAAGAAAAACTCAAAACATCATCTAAAGTGGTTATAAATTATAATTCATTTCGACGAGCTAATAATGCTCGTATCTTCAGACCATGATTTCGTTTGGAACCCAAACAGATCTCGTTATGTAAATTCACCAATTTTTTTTTTGCCTGTAGAGAGTCTACTTTGTGCTCGAAACAGGCTTAGCGAGACAAATACCATTATGGACACTTAATGTATTGTACAAAATATAATAATAATAATAATAATAATAATAATAATAATTATTATTATTATTATTATTATTATTATTATTATTATTAGTATTATTATTATAATAAAGGAGATAGAACGAATGAAAAATAAACCCGAACAGACATGGTCTGGAATTACAGAAGATGATGTTAAATTTGCACTAAAAAAAGCACACAATTGGAAATCCCCAGGTATAGATAAAATTCCTAACTTTTGGCTATATTATTTAAATGCAGCACATAAAAAAATAGCCAAAGAACTCCAAGAAATGGTTGACGATCCCACTAAAATTCCTGCATGGATGACAAAAGGAATTACATTTCTTCTACCCAAGAATGGTGACACAAACAACCCGAAAAACTACAGACCAATTACATGTCTTCCGACAACATATAAACTACTAACATCTATTTTAACAAAACAGACATATTTATTCTTAGAAAGAAATGACATGATACCGCTTGAACAAAAAGGGTGCAAACGTGGCTGTTATGGTTGTAAAGACCAATTGCTAATTAACAAAATGATCCTGGAAAACTGCTACAGTACAAAGAAAAATCTTAGTACTGCCTGGATAGACTACCGAAAAGCATTCGATAGTGTGCCACATTAGTGGATTTTAAAGACTTTAAATATATACAAGATATCGCCCGTCATCATCAATTTCATCAAACAGTGCATGTCTATATGGAAAACAACCCTTTACCTCAATCATATAAATGGAACCTATAAGTCTGATGAAATAAACATCAAAAGAGGTATATTTCAAGGTGATTCTTTATCTCCCTTACTATTCTGCATATCATTAATAGCACTAACCAGTCAACTTAATAAGACAGAATGTGGTTATAAAATAGGCCAAAAGAAAATAAGCCATCTATTTTACATGGATGACTTAAAGTTATATGCTAAGAATGATAATGAGCTGGAAGGTCTTCTGCAAACTGTAAAATGCTTCAGCGAAGACATTGGAATGAAATTTAATTTGAATAAATGTGCTAAAGCTACAGTTTTACGTGGATCAATACAAGAAACATCCTCAATTAGCCTAGACCCTGCTGTAACAATAAAAGAATTGAAACCTGAACAAGCTTATAAATACCTAGGTGTAAATGAGAGCGAAAACATTCACCATAAAAAAATGAAAGAAATAGTGCGTAAAGAGTACTATAGAAGGCTACGAATGATATTAAAAACTGAATTAAATTCACAGAACAGAGTTATGGCCATTAATAGCCTTGCAATCCCAGTTGTCCAATATAGCTTCAACATCTTAAACTGGACTATAAACGATATCAGGCGAATGGATGCTAAAACAAGAAAGCTTCTTTCTAAGCATAAGATGCATCATCCAAAGGCTGATGTAGACCGTCTATACATACCCCGTAAAGAAGGTGGAAGGGGTCTTATTCAGCTGGAATTGTCATACAAGACAACAACTATTGGCTTACTAACATACATAGAAACAACAAAGGATTGGATGATACAATTAGTAAGGCAACATGAAGAAATAAAGAAAAAATATTCAATAATAAAAGAAGGCAGTTAATACAAACAAGATTTACAGTTAGTAGATTCTGTAGAAAAGCAAAACAGAAGCCAAGAACCAACTATTGCGGCAAAAAATATGAAAATGAAAGCCAAAGATAAAGCTCTTGAAAAGATGAAACAGCGCTGGCAAGACAAACCTCTGCATGGCCAATATCCAGTACGTGCCAATAAATCCAATGTTGACAAAGTTAATACTCATCGATGGTTACGTGCATCTGGATTAAAGTCTGAAACTGAAGGATTTATACTTGCAGCACAAGACCAAAGTCTTTTCACGAGAAACTTTCAGGCAAATATTATGCATAATAATATGGATCCAAAATGCAGGTTTTGTGATAAACACCAAGAAACAATAGACCACCTAATCTCAGGCTGTTCTGTGCTTGCCCCAAACGAATATAAAAATCGCCACGTTAGAGTTGGGCAATATTTACATTGGACAATGTGCAAACATTATGGAAAAGCTGTAAACAAACACTGGTATGAACATCATCCAGCACCGGTTACAGAAATAGAAGATGTAACCATTCTATGGGATTACACCATCTACACAGACAGAAAAATTGAAGCAAACAGGCCAGACATTATTGTTAAAAACCAGAAGGAGAAAACTTGTCTATTAATTGATATGGCTTGTCCAGCGGATTGTAACATAGCAATCAAGGAATTTGAAAAACTGTCAAAATATAAAGACCTTGAAATTGAAATAGAAAAAATGTGGAAATTGAAAACGAGAGTTGTGCCAGTGATAGTAGGTGCACTTGGAATGATAAAAAATGGAACAAAACAACACATTGAAAGAATCCCTGGAAACCCCAGCTTAAGAGATATACAAAAAATTGTCTTATTAAGTACAGCCCACACACTAAGGAAAACATTATCTATGTAATGCTGAGGATGATAGGGAAGATAGAAAAACATGAAATGGAGCCATAACAACACGCCACTACCTGCCTTAGGTCTCCCCGCAGACTTGGTTGGTAGTGAGACCAAAGCAGAAATCGAAATATGATGAAAAATGACATAATAATAATAAACCTACACTTCATACAAAACGATCAAGGCTTCTCACACTTTTTTTTACCTGTACCATTTTTTGGGACAACATTTATTTATGTTTTATTATATATATATATATATATATAGCTTTTATTTTAGCTATTGCAGCCCAACTGAAAGTTTTTTTTATTATGCGTTTAGCGGATATTTCCATACAAAATTTGAAAGTTTATTTTTTATAATCGTTTCACTCTAAGCAAGTATAAGAGAAAGATGGGAGTTAAGGAAATTGAAGATGGCAAGTGTCGTTGCTTTTAGTTTTATTCCTTCTGAATATCAAGCTACTCGTGAAATATTCTCATTATCGAAACAAATAAAATGCGTGTTACGTAAAGGAAAAGGAACCACAAAAAGATCTACTTAATATAAAATATTAAGTGATAGATCTGTATAGAGGGCTCAATAGATATTATCCAGAGCAATGTGATATACATAAAGAAAAACTCAACACATCATCAAAAGTGGTTATAAATTATAATTCATTTCGACGAACTGATATGGTCGTATATTCCGACCACGTTTTAGTTTTCAACTTTATTTTTCTGAATATCTAGCTACTCATGAAATATTCACATTATCGAAACAAATCTAATCTAAACTTATTTATAAATGGAACGTTCTGTGTGTGTGTGTGTGTGTGTGTGTGTGTGTGTGTGTGTGTGTATCCGTTACCTATAGACTCCGAAACGGCTGAACCGATTTTCTTAAAATTTACACAGTTGTACTATAAGCGTCTGCGAGAGTTCTTAGCGAGGTTTTGTGTCGAGGTACCCCCGATAAATATCAAAAATCGATAATCGAAAAAATCGGGTTATAGAAGGAGTGGTCCGATTTTAATCGAATTTGATACACTCATCGACAAAGACATAAGAAACGAGATTCGGAAGTTTCAAGGTTGCAGTTCTTACAATAGTGCAGAAAATCGATTTTATGCATATATATATATATATATATATATATATAAAGCAAGATGTTTGTGTGTGTGTGTGTGTGTGTGTGTGTGTGTGTGTGTGTGTGTGTGTGTGTGTTTATCTGCCTGTATCTCTGTATTTTTTTCAGACCTTTTATTTTAGTTTTTGCTTCGGGTTTGGCTTTAAGTAGGTATAATTGTAGTTCTTGGTCTCAGCCATGATACTCGGAGGACTTATTTAGCCTTCAAAATTCAGTTTACGACGTAAAAGACTTATTTGATATCGATAGCAGGAAATCAAAATTTGACTTACATCCATTCATTTTTCTTTCAGTCTACGGTTTCGCTTTAACTGAAAACAACAATTGCTTTTTAGTCTTTCGTGCCAACGTCCAAAAAGTCTGAGCTCCAGTACCATGGATTAGTTTTAAAGCTTTCATTATACCCGAGCAACGCCGGGCTATACTGCTAGTAAAATGTAAATGATAAATCTGATGCGTGTGGAAGAACCTTTCATTTTAAACACTTTATTATTTCTTGAGTTTGTTTAAAGTTTGTGAGTTTGTATTTTTGTGCAGCAGGATAACATTTTCTGTTTACCAAAATGGAAGATTTTTCGACGTAATGCTCCGTCTACCCAATAATGCTGCCGTCGATAGAAACCTGTTCCAGACAGAAAATCAACATCCTGTACTAAGTTTTCCGAGAAACAGAAAAATTTAATCTGGAACACAATCATCGATGGTTTCCGATTGATTTGTTTCTGAAGAATAAAAAATATCTAGTCATCTATCGCGTGATTTATCACTTTATTCCAATGGACGTCACTCAGGAAGAAGCGGAACGAGTCCCAATCGGCTCTTTGGTAGCAGTAAGATATTCTGCTGGTCTGAGGTTCTTAAAAAAAAAAAAATTAGCGTTCTGTCTCTCGTCCCAATCCTTTCCGCACCCCCTCCAAAAAAAAACAAAAAACAAAAAACACACGTGTTCCAACCAGCACCGTATCAGTATAAATTTCTGATAGAATAGACAAAGACAGTCAAAAGATGACTCTGCAAAAATGTCGAAAAATGCAACTTCTTTCTTGTGACTCCTGGTAACTTATGCTGATCGTATCTACTGCTGACAGGTTCTTATAATTTAGACTAGTTTGTATCTGTTTTCTTTTAATCATTTACTTTGGTTACTAAAATATACTAAATTGTTCGGTTGTCTAAAGGCCGTTTCGACTTTTATTAAGTTAAAACTTAGTAATTTTTTTTTACATAAATATTATATATATGTATATATAATTTGGACGTTAGCATCCCTGTAGGTCAAAAAGATGTAAACCTATCAAAGAGTCAACAGCCAGCTAACTAGAGGTGATGTCTCAATAAACCATCGTGGAGAAGGCAATGGGATACCACTCCACTATCTACCCCCGCTCAATCATGGTTAGTTACAAAAAATATATTAAAGCCAACAGCGTGAAGGGGGTTGCTTCCCAAGGAAACAACTCCTCGCTCGGTAAGGACCGGCATGAACAACAGGTGCCACCTGACCGTCATCCGGCGACTGTTAGCACCAACGGCGTAAAGGGGACATTTTACTCCAAAATTTGAGATGAACAGACTGAATATCAGCATCCTAGGCATATGTGAAACAAGATGGCCTAATAACGGAGATTTCAGTCGTTACACCCACAGAATAATATATGCAGGAGGTAAAAAAAAACGAAAAAGTTGTCGGTTTAATACTAAACAAACAAGTGAAGAGATGTGTACTTGGATACTGGCAACTATCAGAGAGAGAGTCCTCTTGGTTAAACTGCAAGGAAGGCCCTTCAATATAGCTATTATAGCAGTTTATGCGCCGACAACTCAAAGTGCGGAGGACGAAATAGAATCTTCCTATTCAATACTGGAGAGTACCAAGGCTCAGTGCAAAAGCCAAGAAATTAGGATTATAATGGGGGACGTAAATGCCAAGGTAGGTAAATATAAAGATGGAGACACGATCGGCAATTTCGGACTAGGAGAGCGCAACGAAAGAGGAGAAAAATGGGTCCAATGGTGCTCAGCCAATGACCAGGTTATTACTAACACCTGGTTCCAAGAACACCCACGACGTTTATGGACATGGAGAAGCCCAAGAGGCGACACGAAGAACCAAATAGACTATATAACTATAAACAAGAGATTCGGGAACGCAGTGGTCCAATGCAAAACATACCCAGGTGCCGACTGCAGAAGTGACCACGTCCCAGTCATCTGCAAACTAAAAGTGAAACTCCGAAGACTGAAGAAGCCCAGCACATCACCAAGGCTGCAATACGACACGCTGGAGGACGACCTCACCCTGCAGAAAGAATACAATAAGAGCGTGAGAAAGAAATATGAAGAACAAATTGGAAAAGGGTACTCAAAATGGGATTCACTAAAAGAAGCGATGATGACCTAAGCGAACAACATAGCCCCAAAGGAAATCAGACGCAGAAGAAAAAACGAGTGGATGACCGAAGAGATTCTCCACATGATGCAAAGGAGACAAAAAATTACGCCAAGACACAGAGCAGAGTACAAGAAACTTCACAGGGAGATAAGGAACAAATGCAGACAAGCCAAAGAGGAATGGCTCAATAACAAATGCGCAGAAGTAGAGAGATTCAGCAGGACCAACAAAGTAGAGATGCATAAAGAGATAAGAGAACTGACATGACAAAAACCGGCTCCTCAACAGGATGCATAAAATCCAAGGAAGGAACAATCATATTAGAGAAAGAGGAAATACTCCAGTGATGGGAAGAATATAAAAAGGATCTTTTTTGGGACAAGAGAGAACAACAGAGCATACACAAGGAGATGTATGGACTGGAAATACTAAAATCCGAAGTGGAAGCTGCAATGGCCAAAATGAACAGAAACAAACCAGACGGAATAGTGATAGAGCTGCTGACAGCCTTAGAAGAATATGGCATAGAAAAGATTACCGACATAATAAACGAAATTTATAGCAGCGGAATAATACCAGACGACCTATGCAAGTCGATATCTATAGCACTGCCGAAGAAACCAGGTGCAAACGAGTGCGAACTACACAGAACTATCAGCTTAAAGAGTCATATTACAAATCTGATTGTCAGAATCCGGATGAATAGAGCGAGAAGCAGAATCAAGCCAAAGATAGGGCAGGAACAGTACGGGTTCGTCAAAGACAATGGAACAAGGAACGCCATATTCATGATTAGGATGCTCTCTGAAAGGGCATTACAAATGAAGAAAGACTTGTAGCTATGCTTCATTGACTACGCGAAAGCATTCGACAAGATACGACACAAAGAATTGATGGAGAAAGACATAAGAATAATCAAGAATCTCTTCTGGCAGCAAACGGCCTGCATATGGACAGGTAACGATCTCAGTAGATACACAAAGATAGAAAAAGGGGTAAGACAAGGATGTGTCTTTTCACCGGATTTGTTCAACCTATACAGCGAGAATATTTTGAGGGCCCTAGATGACACGCCAGGATTTGTTATTGGAGGCCACATCCTGAACAACATAAGGTATGCGGACGATACAGTGCTGATTGCGGACACGGAAAGGAAACTACAAGACCTCATACAGAAAGTAGAAGTGGAGAGTGACAAGAAGGGACTACAAATAAACTTTAAGAAAACTGAGTGCATGGTCATCAGTAAAAGATACAACCCAAAACGCCAAATACAGGTGGGAGATACCAGAATCAAGCAAGTACAAACATTTAAGTACCTAGGAAGTGTTCTAACAGGAGATGGAAAGTGCGACACGGAGATCCGAAGGTGAATTGGCATGGCAAAGGACGAGTTCCAGAAGATGAGCAAAATACTAACACACAGGAAAATCTCAATAGAAACAAAGAAAAGAGTGCTGGACTGCTACGTGATGTCAGTTCTTCAATACGGCAGTGAATGCTGGACAATATCATCGAAAATGAGGACAACACAGGAAGCGGCCGAAATGTGGTTCTACAGAAGGATGCTACGGATATCGTGAACTGAGCATGCAAGCAACGATGAGGTGTTGGAAAGAATGGCAACAAAAAGGAAATTGATACTGAGCATCAGGAAGAGACAAGTGAAGTTCCTGGGACACGCAATGAGGAAGGAGAGCCTAGAGAACCTGATACTGACTGGTCAGATAGAGGAAGGCAGCGGATAACATATTTGCAGGGACTGATCAGGTGGCTGGCGGAACGGGGGTTGCCAGGAGCAACAGGAGCAAACATACTAAGAGCCACAAGGGATAAGGAGACATGGAGAACCATGATCGCCTACGTCCTGAAGGGATAGGGCACATAGAAGAAGAAGAGGTTCTTGAGTGGGGTGGAGGTGAAAGGAGATATTGACGGAAACTAATGCATGGTCAGAGTTTCCAAGAGGGCAGTGTCGACATTGCAAGAGTCAGGGTTGGAGGTAAAGTACAGATCTAGTAGTGAATCTTGTCCGTTAAAGTTATTACAGAAACGCGTGAGGAACTCCAGCACCTGCGTAAGGGACTGCGTGATAGAAAAATTCATGGTGTGTACACCAGCAAGATCTGTGATGGAGTCATGCAGCCACTCAGCATTCTTCACATGACACTCGAGGTCGTTATACACTTCGACCGTTAGGTGATTTTCTAAGCTCCGCAAGGGCGAAAGTATGGGACACCCAGTGAGGATCGAACTCACTACTCAATTATAATTATTTAAACAAGACAAGCTTGCTAACCATTACACCACCTCGAGGTGAACATATACACTTCAACCGTTAGATCAAATATCACGATTGTTCATTAATTATTCTGTTTTTTTATCTTTTTTACGGCTTATCAATCTCTGTGAGTTTTTAAAGCTCAAACATACTTTAGCTTGGAAGAATAATTCATCATTCTTTTTCTAGATAAATATTCAACTATTTATGAAAATAAATAAACAAATCATAACATTTCCAAGGGTATTTGCGCGTAAGTAGATATAATGAACTCGATTTGAATTCGAACAAAATTCTTTCATTTCACATCCTGAGTCACTATCCATTACACTCCCCTCTTATCTCTGTTGGCTTCCGAAAGGTTCAGTCTGACCAATTTCATTCACAAGACTTGAGTCAGCAGAAACCCTTCACAGCGGTATCGAGGTTTTTCTAGAAAGAAAATAAATTCGATGTCTCTTTAATGGCTACCTGCCATTACCACTTAGTGGAAACGTGACTTGACCTGGTCAGAGAAATTTATGTCCACCTCTATGCAGAGCCGGTCAGAATTTTTTTTTTGTTAACATTTGGTCAAGAATCCATCACAACGCTGCTTCCGAATGAATGTATGCTTTTCTTAATTTTTATTTTTTTATTTTGATTTAGATTTTTTTCTTTCCATGTCTTCTTCAATTGTCCTATTTTGTCTTTTATTCCGTACCTCAACGTATATATATATATATATATATATATATATATATATATGAAAATGGCCATTCGATGTAGGAAAGTTTGATTTATTAATTTTTTTTTTTAATCATAAAAGACATAAATGCCACTGATGTGCGGGGGGCTACATAACTGAAAGAAAATTAATTATAGGAGAGAGAAGAGGATTACAAACCAATTAGAAAAAAGCAATAGAAAGATTATATATATATATATATATATATATATATATATATATATATATATATATAAATCAAACTTTCCTACATCGAATGGCCATTTCAACGAGTGAAACTAACCTCGCATCATCGGCAAGCATAATCATTATCGTAAAATACAGTTATTTATTTGAGTATGTGAATGTGTAAAGAAAACGGAAGTAAGGGTATCAAAAAGAAAAGAAAAAGGAAAAAAGAAAAAAGAAGGAGAGGAAGAAATAAAAAATGGGGAAGAATAAAGGGACAGAGAAGAAAGAAAAGTGTGTCAGACTGGTAGACGAAACGGAACGCTTGCAAATGGAGATGGAAGAAGTCGAGAGAGATACATTTAAAACATCCTTTTGGATTTATATATATATATAATTTTAAGTTTGACCTGACGATTGCATATCAACATAAAACAGATTGTTGCCCCCGGGTGTTGAAATGAATGTCGACTTATATATATATATATATAAGTGCGATCTGTGGCAGTCATCTGCACCAATTGTTTGTTATCAGCAGTTCCAAGAAGTGTGGATGGTACTACACAATGCCTTCACCACTATAAACAAATCTCTGTGTGGTTGTCTTGCTGGAAAAAGGTTGGACCCTCATACGTTGAACGCGACGGGAGAATCCATTATTATTATTATTATTATATATATATATATATATGTGTGTGTGTGTGTGTGTGTGTGTGTGTGTGTGTGTGTGTGTGTGTGTGTGTGTGTGTGTGATAAAATATAGTTTTAAGCTTTGCTATATTTATGGATTGAAGTGCTCAAAATACACACACACACATTTATTTATTTATTTATCAGATGAAATTTACAGGGGAAATAGCCATTTTCAACATGTCAGTTTAAGATATGCATTCTCAACTCCGATTAATGTTAAATTGTAATGATGTTTATTTTAAAAATTGGTGTGTTTTTGCCGTCACGAAATTTCGAAGCCGTCGTAACTTAACTCCGCTCAGTGACAAGCTTTTCCACGTTATTTCTATAGGAACAATATATATATATATATATATATATATATATATATATATATATATATATAATAGTGTGAAGAAAAACAGTAAGAAATTTACTGTTCTTTAACGTATATTTTTTAATTTTACAGTGGTCAATATACAATATCATACAATGTAATATAATTAATTTAACATTTTTGTGACTGTTGGGGAGTCACCCCTTTTCACACATTATGTGGACTCTTCCATGGTATACAAATAATCCTTCCAACACAGAACAGGTTGTTGTTAGAATTGGTGTTTGTCAGCGCAGTTGAACCGCCGCTTGTTGGTCAGCAAGAACTCATACCCGGACTTACTTCTTGTATATATTTGACTCCTACTAACAATTATTCCTGAATCTACTAACCGTGTACATGTTGTATATATTTTATTCAATATACTTACATTTTTCCTCTTATATCTGTTTTTTTTGTTATTATTATATTGTGTAATGACACAGAATTTCCCATGTTTCGGAATCATAATTAAACTATGACTCCACCTTCAAGCGATTATTTTTGGGGATGACTAACGGAATTTTTTTCCCCAAAAGTGAAAGATTTTTTAACTTACAAGGTATAAATAGCTTCTGGTTAAGTTCTCAAATTACAGAGTCATATATTTATTCTTAACGTGGCCGTGCTAAAAGAGTATCAAGTTTAGCACTATTTCGTCCTTTTTTTTTTTTAAATATACGACTTCTACCATCTATTTTTATTTTTATTCCCACCCACCTTATATATTTTATTTGTTTTGTTTTTACTCTTTTTAAAAAGTATTTATGTTTGAATAAAGCCAAAGCAAAAAAAATAGTTACTTTTAATTGGTTATTTTATCAATTTCTGTCATCTATATTAATGTTTACATTTCTCTATTTTGTTCTAAATTTTAATTATTATCTAGTGTGAAGCTTAAACAGAATCTACAGAACAGTCATTTCATCTCTAAACTTCAGTAAATCTTTATTTTTCACATTTCTAATAATATATAATTTCTTTTATGTTAGCACAAAACGTATGAGTCGTTTAAAGACCTTCATGTTCATGTTTTTTTTTCCATTTTCCCGTGGGGATTTTATTAGTTTCTTTTAAGTGCAACAAATACCTAGCTAAAGAGATCTGGTTTCCGCAATTGTAATTTTTAAAGGAATAAATGTGCTGACTCCACCTCAGTTTAAATTTATTCTTTGTGCAATTATGTAAAATTGTTTTTTTGAGCCATATATTTTAAAAAAATTACATAGGTAGCACAAAGAATAAATTTAACCTTAGGTGGAGCCAGTACCTTTATTCCTGTTTATAGGTTACGGAAATAACTCATTTCCAAATAAAAAATATTCAAAAGCTGTACAATATAAATGTATTGAACACTTTTAACACAACTGAGTACTCGTCTAATGTAATTATGACTAAAAGCTTATTATACATATATATACAGTAATGTGCAAAAGTATTAGGACAATAACTATTTTATTTTTTAGGAGGCATATTGACAGAAAATAAACAATTCAATTAAAGTAATTTTATTTGATTTACTCAACAAATGCTTTAACAAGAAAAAATACTTGTTACAAAATAAATTTAATATTTAGTATAAGAGCCCTTTGCTTTGATCACAGACTTCATTCTGTCAGGCATTGACATCACAAGCTTCTTCAATGTATCTAATGGTATCTCCTGCCAAGCAGCTTCTATATGTTCCCAAGGTGTGCCTTGTGAAGTAACATTAGATTTATTAATTTTTTTTCCAAAATATCCCATAGATGTTCAATAGGATTTTGAAGCCTTCCTTCCTTCCTTTTCCTTTTTAGTTAAATAATTCTTAGAAAGGTTTGAAGTATGTTTAGGGTCATTGTCTTGTTGATAAATAAATACTTGTTCTATGAAACGTATCCCAGATGGGACATCATGGCAGATAAGAATCTCGTGATGTATATGTAGATGTTTCCCCGATCATACCAATCTTAACCTGTTCAAGTCCTATTCGCATAAACTGCCTTTTACACTGTAACCATCTACATCGAGTGGCCTTCATGCTGAAAATTTAAAACAAAATGCAGAGATCTTTTTCATCACCTCTTTGATAAATCGTACTTGGGGAGATTCTAACAATTTCTATCTATAAAATTAGTTCCTTTTTAAAGGTCGGTAATACTTCATTCTTAATTCGCAACTTAGTTTTTATATTCATCGCCAACGTAAATGAAAGATTATCAGAAAAAACTTGCTTTCCCGACGGCTACAACCTCCAGGAGTTTAAATGTAAGGTCAATAGACACCTCCTAATACACTAACTCACACCCATTCTCTCCAACTCTCTCCCTATGTACATCCTAAGTCGTCTATCACCCTCCTTCTGACCTTTCCTACACCCAATCCCTCTATGTAACTCCCTGCGCTATAGTGGTAGTGGAATGCCTTGCTTGGGGTGATACGAGTAAAAAAAAAAAAAAAAAAAAAAAGAGAATATCCTTTACATATCACCTTTTTTGCTGATGGTATCTGCACAGTGAAATGCAGTATCTTGCAATGAGATATTTGTTTTAAAAAGAATTAAATTCTTTCTCACCTTTTATCCAGTGAATAATTCCTGAGAAAATGACCAGCTTGTCCTTTCCTATAGATAACACCAAATGAGACTTTATTTGGAAGTATTTTGGTTCGACTCCAGTAATAAAAGCATTCTCAGCTTTCTATTGCTCCTTTCTAACTAGTTTGTACTCCTCACTCTTTTCTAATTTTTTTACAGTTATGTAGCCCCCTGCACATCAGTGGCATTTCTCATACCGTGAAATATTTTGAAGAAACGAAACGAAGCAGAAGTTGATTCAGTCGTTTATTTCACCGATTCCGTCCTGTTGACAACAAACCCTTAAATTTGCCGTTAATTGTTACTTATGTTTTTACTCGTGCAACCAGATTGGCAACTAGGTCCCACCCATTCACAGTCAGGTTAGCCAAATGCAGATGACAATTCTACTCCTGCAGCTTCTTCTCTCGCATTTTCCGCCTGTGGAACTCGTTCCCATATTCTTGCTTTCCTGGCGGCTAAAACCTCCAGGAATTTAAATGCAAAGTCAATACTCATCTATTAACCACTTGACTCTAGCTCTTTCCCCACCCCGTATATCCTTTCCTTTCTCTCCACCTTTGAAACTGTCATCACACCTGCATTCTCATCTTTCTATTGTTCCTTTCTAACTTGTTCGTCTTCCTCTTCACTCTCTTCTAATTAATCTTTTTTACACCTATGTAGCCCCCTGCACATCAGTGGCATTTCCGCCTTGCTCGGGGTGAAACGACTAAAAAAAAAATTCAAAATATAGTTCAGCTTTAAATAATTCACAAAGGGTTAATAAGTCACAAAAAATTGCTCCACCAGTGAACGATCAAAATACTTGCTCTAATGTCGAATTGTATAATGATCTCGAGTGATATGTTAGGTTAGCCAAATGCAGACGACAATTCTACTCCTACAGCTTCTTCTCTTGCATTTCCCGCCTGTAGAACTCGCTCCCATATTCTTGCTTTCCTGACGGCTACAACCTCCAGAAATTTAAATGCAAAGTCAATACTCATCTACTAACCACTGGACTCTAGCTCTCTCCCAACCCCCGTATAGCCTTCCCTTTCTCTCCACCTATGTATCTGTCATCGCACCTGCATTCTCAGCTTTCTATTGCTCCTTTCTAACTAGTTTGTACTCCTCACTCTTTTCTAATTTTTTTACAGTTATGTAGCCCCCTGCACATCAGTGGCATTTCTGCCTTGCTCGGGGTGAAATGATTAAAAACAAATGTATGACAAGCATAAACCATTTTGGAAGGACGTAAACTATATCACAAAATTAGGTGTAAATATGATTCTGTTTTACACTACAGAAACCTGTCAGCAATTAAATAGTCATTTAGATCGCTAATTATTTCACTCCGTCAAAATTAATTTCCGTTTCCAAATTGAATGTCTTTCGAACATACAGAAACTCGAGAAATGAGAGAGAGAGAAATAGAGTTTTCTTTGTATTTAACGCCCGTGTTGTTCAATCGAAATCTTGACCAGGAGAGAAAAACGCTTATCTCTCATGATTTGCGTATTTTTAATAATTTCACCTCGAACCAAGGCGATAAAGCCACTCAAACATAAAGGTTTACTGAGAGTGAAGGTAACTGAGAAAACGTTACTGAAAAGAAAGGACTATAAAAACAAGGAGACAGAAAATGACAATTAACGTTGCATTTAAATTATTAAAAAGTTCCATAGGTGAGAAGCAACTATTAAAATAAAACTTACTGTTATATGTAACACTAGCAGTATAGCCCGGCGTTGCTCGGGTGTAATGAAAGCTTTAAAACTAATCCATGGTACTGGAGCTCAGACTCTTTGGTCGTTGGCACGAAAGTCTAAAAAGCAATAGTTGTTTTCAGTTAAAGCGAAACCGTAGACTGAAAGAAAAATGAATGGATGTAAGTCAAATTTTGATTTCATGGTATCGATATCAAATAAGATTTTTCGTCGTAAACTGAATTTTGAAGGCTAAATAAATCCTCTAAGTAAATGGTATCATGGCTAAGAACTACAATTATACCTACTTAGAGCCAAACCCGAAGCAAAAACTAAAATAAAAGGGCTGAAAAAAAAAACAGACATACAGGTAGATAAACAGACACACACACAAACATCTTGCCTTTTATATATATATTATCGATTTTCTGCACTATTGTAAGAACTGCAACCTTGAAACTTCTGAATATAATTTCTTATGTCTTTGTCGATGAGTGTATCAAATTTGATTAAAATCGGACCACTCCTTCTGTAACCCGATTTTTTCGATTATCGATTTTCAATATTTATCGGGGGTACCTTGACACAAAACCTAGATAAGAACACTCGCAGACGCTTATAGTACAACAGTGTAAATTTTCAATAAAATCGCTTTAGCCGTTTCGGAGTCTATAGGTAACGGACACACACACATATAGAGACACCCCCACACACACAGAGAAAGTTCCATTTATAAATAAGTTTAGATTTTAAGAGTAAAATTATGAGAATTATCTGCAAATCTAGTATTACGGTTAAATAAAATCGATGTACCACAAAAGGCAAGCTCATCAGAACAATTACAATGGAAGTGTTTGTAACAAAAGCACACATTCAAAATGGAAGGCAGAAATGTTTTTAACGTCTTCTTCATCCTCCTATCTGCTATATCTTTTCAGAATCAGGGAAATAATGGTCCTCCACAACTTCCTGTTTTTGTTTCACTAAATCATTTTTTACCTTTTAACATATTGTCTCTGTTCTGTTATCCATTTGCACAAAACCCGTTACAAGCTGCTTCCATCTGCTACTTTTGCCTTCAATGTCAAGTGAATGTTTAATTTCCGAAGACTCATTTCTCATTACTTGTCCTAGATTTTTCAACCGTCTACCTTTGTTAAAAGTATGAATTTATTTATTACTTAATACTTTGCCGTAGTTCATGTATCCATTCCAGTTAAAATACATCAATGGAATCGCATCTCTCTCGTTTGAAGCCGCTTCTTTATGTGTTAGAAAATTGATCATTATTCACAGGTATATTTTTTTAAATTGCAAAGCAAAGAGAACCGTTATGAAACCAAACAGGATATTCTTCTTCTATATCTGCCGTATTCCTTCATGACGTAAGCGATTATGGACTTCCACTTGGCTTTGTCACTTGTCGCTCTCAATATTTTTCCTCTTGGTATCTCTCACAAAACCCGCTCCGCCATCCAATTGCTAAGACCTGTCAAGTATGTCCCGCGCTGATTTCCCCATCACTATTTCCTTCTATCCGTTTTGTGAATATTAAATTCAACAGGCACTCTTTCCTCATTACGTATGCCAGGAACCTCATCTGCCTCTTCCTGATGTTAAGTATGAGTTTTCTTCTCGTTTGCACCCTCTGTACGTTCTCAGTCGATGGTATCCTCATCATCCTTCTGTAAAACGGCATTTTTGCTGCCAGAAGCCTCACCTTCATCATTGATGTGATCGTCCCATATTCACTTTCATACAGAAGGAAATATATCACATAGAAATTCAGTAATGTTTTCTTTGTTTCCAATATGATATTCCTGTCTCTCAGTACTCTAGGTAGCTTTTAAAATGCGTCCTTGGCCATGCGAGTGCGTCTTTGGATCTCAATGTCGCACTCTCCTTCCTCTGTCAAAACGCTTCCCAGGTATTTTAATTTCTTTACTTGCTTAATTTTAATTTCTCCAATCTGTAGTTGGCATTTTGGAGTCTTCTTTTTGCTGATGACCATACATTCGGTTTATGCTCAGTCCTTTCTTTCTGTTGCTTTCTGTTGCTACCTTCTATAGGAGGCCTTGCATTCTCCTTTCCGTGTCTGCTATCAGCACTGTGTCATCCGCATATCTTTCATGTTTCGCTGTATAAGTTGAATCAATCCGGTGAGAATAAACATTCTTGTCTCGCGCCCCTTTCTATTTTTGTATGCCTGCTGAATTCACTTCCTATCCGTACGCAAGCGGTTTGCTGTCAATATAGATTCGTGATTATCTTAACGCTTTTTCTAAAAATGTCGAGGTTGTCGAACATCTCTATCAAGTTTTTGTGGCATACTTCATCAAACGCCTTTGCGTAGTCTATAAGCACAGATAAAGGTCTTTCTGCATTTTTGTTGCTTTTTCTGGGCATGAATATCGCATTCCTCGTTGTTGTATATTTAATGAAGCCACACTGTTCTAGTCCTATCTCTGAACCGATTCTGCTGCACTCTCTCTCTCTCTCTCTCTCTCTCTCTCTCTCTCTCTCTCTCTCTCTCTCTTCATCAGAATCCGGATGATGAGTTTTGTTATGTAGCTCATTACGCTGATTGTTTGGTGGCGTTCACATTTCCTTGCACCTGGCTTCTTATGTAGTACTATAAAAAACTGACTGGCTTAGGTTCTCCGGTAAGTTGCCGCTGCTGTAGATTTCGTTTATAGATCAACATCTCTATCACACTCCCGTTTGGTCCTGCTGCTTTAATTCTATTCAATTTTGCATTTACCGATTCGACTTCATCTTTTAATATTTCTGGTCTATCCGTATTTTTGTGTATTGTTGGTTGCCCTCTCTTGTCGTAGAAGAGATCACCAATATACTCATCCCATCTGTGAAGTATTTTTGTTTTTCATAGTATAAGTGTACCATCCTTTGATTTTATACATACTGTTCCTGAGCCGGTTTTTTATCCTGTTAGTTCCTTTATTTTTTATGCATATCACCATTATTTGTCGTGCTCAGTCTCTCTACTTTGGCGCATTTGTTGTTGAGCCATCTTTCTTTAGCCTGTCTGCATTTGTTCCTTATTTCACTTGTTTAGTTTCTTGTATTTTGCTTCTTATCTTGGAATCATTTTCTGTCTCTTTTGCATCAAGGTCAAGAATCTCCAGTGCTCTCTTCGTTTTTTTCTTTGGTATGATGTCGTTCGCCGATGACACTAGAGCCACTATTAGTGCGTCCCACTTTAAGCTTTTTCTTTCCAATTTGTCCTTCGTACTTCCTTTTTCACGCTCTCCGTATACATTTCCTGCGGGTTAGGGTCATTCCCGAGTCTATTTTCCTGCAGTTTTAGAGCTTTGTTAGGTCCCCTTAATATCCTTAGTTTTCATCCAACTGGTAGGCGACCCCATCCGCAGTCAGCACCTAGGTAAGCTTTGTAGTGAAGTTTCATGTTTCTGAATCTCTTGTTCATATTAATATGATCAATTTGGCTCTTATTTTTGCTTCCTCGACTTCTCCATGTCCATAGTCTTTTGGGGTGCTCTTGGAGCCAGGTGTTAGTTATTATCTGGTCATTTGCTGTACACAATTAGACCTATTTCCTCACAAACTCTCAATCAAGGCCTTGCTACCAGATATAGCTTACCGTCATGCCTAGGACCACTTGAGGAGTGGGTTGAGTTTAACATCCAATAGTTGCTCAAGGTATGGGTCCTACTCGAAGGGACATCCATTCACCATTACCGATAAGGATCTGATCGGCGATTCGGTGATAAGCTAAGTTCTAATCCAACAAAAAATAAACACGTGGCATTAACAGCGTTGGGTTAACTCTACCCTATTGACTAATGACATTTTAATACTTGGAGTGCAAATATCTAAAAAGTGGAAACGGTAGAAAATGTTATGAAAGAATGGTTTCAAACCAAAAGAAATCTTGTTGGGTCACCTCAAATTGATTTTTAGTTTTTTCTCTTCTCGTATTCAACATGCTTTTAGGGCGTGGTCGATCATGGATCCCCACAACAACTTTTGTTGTTTTCCAAGGGGAGTGTTCAGATGAACTACACTCTTTAGTTCCACTTGTCATAACCACCGCCCGGCCATACCACGCTCATTGTAGAGAACATCTCCCATTTCCTTCATATCCTCCTGGTGAGAAAAGGACTGATCAGGTTAAAATAATTTGAACTCTTTTGTTTATCAATCTATTCACGTTTTCTAATTCGATAATTTTCGGCTTCCCTTTCAGACAAAAATTATAATTTCTGAAACAGTCTGTTAATTTGTAAAGGATCAAAGGTCCAATATTTATGCTCATTAAAAAGTTATTTGAAAAGTATTTACAATAAGACACATACTGATAACAAAATGAATAATCAAATCATATATATATATATATATATATATATATATGATTTAATCATTATGTTTTGATTATTCATTTTGTTTCAATCCCGGGTAAGAAAGCAATCGGAGTCTAACCGTACTGATGATTTTTGATTTCCTGCTATCGATATCAAATAAGTTTTTTTCGTCGTAAACTGAATTTTGAAGGCTAAATAAGTCATCTGAGTAAATGGTATCATGGCTGAGACTAAGAACTACAATTAGAGCCAAACCCGAAGCAAAAACTAAAATAAAAGGACTGAAAAAATACAGACATACAGGCAGATAAACAGTCACGCACACAAACATCTTGCTTATATATATATATATATATATATATATATATATATATATATATATATATTATCGATTTTCTGGGTTATTCTAAAAACAGCAACCTTGAAACTTCTGAAAATCGTTTCTTATATCTTTGTCGATGAGTGTATCAAATTTGATTAAAATCGGACCACTCCTTCTATAACCCGATTTTTTCGATTATCGATTTTCGATATTTACCGGGAGTACCTCAACACAAAACCTAGATAAGAACACTCGCAGACGCTTATAGTACAACTGTGTAAGTTTTCAAGAAAATCGGTCAGCCGTTTCGGAGTCTATAGGTAACGGACACACACACACAGTTCCATTTATAAATAAGTTTATATATATATATATATATATATATATATATATATATATATATATATATATATATATATCAATTTTAGTCTTTTTTTAACTGAAGTGATGTGGCTTCCCTATGACTTTTCTATAAATATTTTCATGGCAACTGCTTTGACAGGCTTTTTTTATTGGTATCCTGATTACATGAATTTAAGCTTGCTATTAAATTGGCATCCAGGTCCCACAATTTTACCGTTGAGATATTTACATCTAACCGTCACTTCTACTCTAACAGTTTCTTTTTCGAACTTTCCGCCTGTGGAAGTCCCTTCCGTTTACTTGCTTCCCTAAAAATTCGCACAAATTTCAAATGTAGTATCAGTTGTTGCCTTTTATCTTCTTGAATGCCGTTCATTTTCTATGCTTTCTTCAATGCCCCTTGTATCCAGTTTTTTTCTCTAACTGTTGCACTAGTGACGGTCACCTACCGTGAAATGATTAATATATTTATATTAGTCATCCACATACAAGCTTGTTTTGCAGTATCACATCTCATCTTGCTACTGGCCGGAATCGAAACACGACTGATTTGGTGCCAGTTGGAGTCGCTACCCACTAAGCCATAGGCGCATGGAATCAGAGATGAGAAATTTTAACGTGTTGTATATAAGCAATGTATACACACGCTAGTCAACGAAAGAACTCAATTCATTTCTGAGGAGTAATACTTATATCGCAGAAGTGGAAACTGTTTTCAATTTTTTTTTCTTTAGAGAACTCAATCGTAATGAGAGCATATATATATATATATATATATATATATATATATATATATATACTGTAATGGTTGTTACAATGTTTTTATAAATTCACAGTATCACTACACAAAAAAATTTCGCGTTTCGAAGCCAGCTCATTATGTGGTTGGCTTCATCTTCAGGTGATTTTTTAGAAATGAGAATTATCTAGTTGAAAAGCCCATTTATTTGTGTTCGATTTTTTTTTTTTTTTGTGTTAGAGGGGTTGGTCTGTATTTTAAGTTCTGTTGATCTTTTTAAGGTCTTAGGGTTAAGTGTTTGTTTGTGGCTGAGTTCAGGATAGGTTAATCTATTTATCTTGTGAGGGTTTAGGCTGCTGGCGCCTTGCGTGTTGTTATTTGGTTTAGGGGTTGGTAGGTGTTGTTTTGTTTTGGGGTTGGTTTCTTCTTAATTTAATATATGTTATTTTGTATTGGGGTGTGTGCTTTTTTGTTTTTTTATTTTTTGTTTTTTATCGTGTCGATATTTTTATTTATTTATCTACTATTCTGCTGCAACTGCATTATTTTTTGTTGGTATTGTATAGGGTTTGTTTTCTTTTTCTGCTTATTTATAGAGTTGGTTGTGTGTATTTTTGTGTTTTTTGGGGGAGTTCGTGGTTGGGGTGTTTTTTTTTTTTTTGTTTACTTAAATTTTAGCGAGAAATATTTGGGATGTTTGCATATTACTGCTAATATATATATATATATATATAGTAAAGTAGTATCCTTGGTACTTGGTAAGGTTAATTCCACGGGGAATTAAATCCGATGAGAACGCAATGCTAGAATTTATCAGAGTATTATAATGAAAATAAATTGGATGTTTTTGTAAATCCATTGGTAATAGCTTAGTTCGAGGAGCTCTTACAGACCGCTCATCAGACCAAATTTATACAACAATAAATGGGTTAAATTTATTCAGACAAAAAGAATCAGGAAAAAGAAATATTCGTGAAAAAAAACAGGGAAAGACACTCACAAAGAAAGAGAGGGGTTAAATAACGGGTTGAGGGGGTTAGATTTACACTGATAGTCATTATTGATGTTTGCATTTTGTCCCAGACGAAAAGATGGCCTAGATATATATATATATATATATATATATATATGTGTGTGTATGTGTGTGTGTGTGTGTGTGTGTGTGTGTGTGTGTGCGCGCGCGTGTGTGTAAACTCCAGAAAATGTATTTTGATCCTAATTGTAGTAATGTCTGATTTTTCTTAATTTTAATTCTCACTAATATTTTTTCGTTAAAGTTTTGATAGCGAATAGCGTATGTATTTTCTCTAGTAGACTTACTTCTAACCAGAACGATTTCTTCGTTCACTTCAACCAGAAAGTCATCCATTTAACATTCGCTTAAATTATAGAAAGGTATTCGCGAATGTTCTCGCATTTGAACAGCGTTTATTCATTAACTGGATTCTCACGTTCATCTTTATTGAGTGAGAATTGGGCGGATGATGTTCAAGTTCTTATCTTGATTCGGGTGAGAATGAATAGGGCTAAAACCGGGGATCTTAAGAGGAGACATCCATTCATTCTTCTTTCAGTCTACGGTTTCGCTTTAACTGGAAACAACTATTACTTTTTAGTCTTTCGTGCCAACGACCAAAGAGTCTGACCTCCAGGACCATGGATTAGTTTTAAAGCTTTCATTACACCCGAGCAACGCCGGGCTATACTGCTAGTGTATTATATCCAAAAAGTTTCATGTAAATAATATTTAAATTCCTTTATTATATGCCGCAAGATAGCATTATCTTCACCTTTTTAGTGACCAGACAGAACAAAATGTGATTTCTAATTAAGAGATTAAATATTTCGTTTCCAGTTGTTTTAAAAAGATTTTACGAAATGTTTGGTCGGAAAATGATTTCGTAAATTAGATTCTGATTTACTGAAAACCGGAATGCTCATGACGGAGAAACACTCTGTTTTTTTAGCGATGACCACTCAGAATAATTAATTTTAAAAACTGTCGCACTGTTTTGTACCCTGCAACAAAACGGAAAGTAATTTTGCGTGCCGAGAAGAAAATCTGAAAGGAAAATAGAGCCGTCAGTTACTGATGATCAATTTTCGTTTCTTTCTTAATGAGAGATAATCTTTTTGTCGTTTTCCCTGTTATTTTTCCAGTTCTTTAATAGTAAAATCATAGCTGTGTCGTTACGAAAACTACTGGCCATTGAATTCACATTCTGTTTGAGACAGACTGCTATACCTACCTACCTTCCCATCTACATATAAAAATGGCTGGTCACTCGTATTCAAGAAGACCATGGCGGCTAGCTAATCCCCATTGTAGACGCTATCTCAGGCACACTTGTGTTTGTTTAACACCTACAGAGCCTACTTGTAGTTTTACAGTTTTTGGAAGAAAATGCATGAACAACGGTCAGAACAAGGCCAGAATGCTAAAACCCTCGGTCACTATGACTTGTAACTTCGAGCTAACACAACCATTGACGGCTCCTCAAATAGAGTCATCTACTAAACTACACTCAATTTCACTCACAAAACTTGGGTCAAACCGTCGTATGGTTTAAGGCAAAGGTACTGCAGACATTGTGAGATTCAGACCCGTGTTTCATAATCAGAAAGTGAACTTTCTAACTACTTGGCCACGCCTATAACCATACAACCGTATATACGCATTTGCATACAAATAAAGATATATATATATATATATATTGTTTGACTAATTTGTATATAATATAACTAAGAATTCTTTCGAGTAGAATTTAAATGCGTTGTGATCGTTCACAATAAAACTTTTTCGTTTTTTCTTTGGGTAAAGCCGAACGAAATTCTAAAAACAAGATTAGAAAATGCATGAAACTTACCTGAAATTTACTCGCGAATGTCTTTCATAAAGACAATGTCCGGTGTTGGACGTCCGGCGTTGCTTTTCAACCGACAGTTGCAAGCATCTTTCAACAAATTATCTCGAAAAAATAAAAACAACCCGAAACGAACAGAGTATGCAGCGAAGAATTGACCCAACACGTTTTTTTTATAATGAACCATACAGACAACACTAAAAAGTAGGTACTTCCACCAAATTGCTGAAAAAAAAAAACAGCAATAGTAAGAAAAAAAAGGTTCCAAACTGAATAAAAACGAGCTTGTTCTATCAAAATGTTGACGTTAATATTAAGAGGAAAGATCGAAGTATTGTTTAATGATGCTTTTAATCTTTCTAACACATTGGAATTTTGGTAAAAATCTTTTTTTTATTTTCGTTAGAGGGGAGCCAAATCCTTACGAAAGAGTTTACAATGGAAAACGTAATATTAGATAACTCAGTTTTTTCAGTGACAAACACATTAATTTGGAAATTCTTGCAAAAAAATTAAATAATTGTTAAATATTAATGAAACTTTCAGGACTTATTCACAAATATATTATTTTTAATTTGTGTGCACTTGAAATTTTTTTGTATGGTAATTTCTATGTGTAATTAAAAATTCATGTATTTCACGATTTCTTCCCTTTACAGGAAAAAATGTATAATTATGTCACGTATGCTCGCCATACATTTATCTTATCTCGCATCTGTTGAGTTGTTATTACATTTCAAACAGGGGGGAAAGGTCAGAAAGTTCAATTTTGTGTTTAAGAAATAGTTTTATTCTAAATTTCATGCTATAAATAAGTAATACTTGTGTAAATCAGAATAATCTAACTTTAAACATGGTAATTTTCTGAAAATAATGTGTTACAGATGTATATTTTATTTTTGCAAGATTTTTTAAACCGAGAATTTAATTTTTGTTTACAAATGTGTCGATCGTTCAAAAATTGCCAAAAGAAATTAAAAATAAACAAGTATCACAAAAATTTACATTCCAATCGATATAAATTCTGTTTGAAATACACCAGAGTATTTTGCTTACTGGAAATAGTAAATTTAAACATTTAGCTTTCAATTAAAAATAAATAAAGGTTTCAAGAATTTTTTTTAATTCAATTTAAAAGTTAATTAGCGAAAATGAGTGGAGGTGCCTACTAAAAACTAATGAAACTACAAAAATAGACAAATTTATCTTCGATATTTTGAAGCTAAAATCACTTTTGATTCTGTGATGATTCATCAGTATCGTTTATTTGTTAATTGATTTTTAGCTCCATTTCAGGTTGAAGTTTTTCTCTTTGCTTGCTAAATATTTTAATGTACATATTTTAATCAAGGCAAGTAATTCAATCTCTTTCCTCCTTTCTCTCTCTCTCTCTCTCTCTCTCTCTCTCAATTCTCTTTAAAAAGTAAAAATAAAATATGGCGTGTATCTGACTTCTAAAAACCGGTAATGGCATTATCGACTGATAATCGCGTCGAGTGGCCGAAATGAAGCGTTTTCGCGCCTTTCACTCGAAAACGGATTTGCGTTTTCGCTGCTTGAAATAGGCTCATCAATCTCTGTGATTTCGTGCGACTGTGCAAAAGTTAATTAATTAAATCAATTACTGTATTGATGTAGTGGAAATTAATAACCAGTAACAATACTCACGTACCGTAAAGGAGAATATCTCCTTGCCTTAATGGTAATAACTGAATATCAAATGTTTTTTTAATTAAGCACCAAGCAAGGCAATAAAGACACTAAGACGCAGAAATGTTACTGAATGTGATAGAATCTGAGAAAAAATCTTTATTAAGGATAGAGAACCATAAAAGAACATAAATTTAAACTTAAAATTTTTAAATTTTCTTGATTAGAAAGCAGGAAGCCGGAAAAGTTCCATGTGCGCGAAGTGTGAGAGAAAAACTGTTAGCATAGAACTTGCAATTAGATCTAGAAATGTTTGCTGTAAAATGATGAGACCAATCTAGCACTGCACTTAAATTCTTCGAGTCTCAATACAGAAGAAAGCATAATTATTGCCATAAAAACATTTATAGAAAAGAAACAGATAAGCTACTTTGCATTTGAGGTTTAGGATTACTGACAGATGAGAGTTAAATACTTTCACGGCTACTGCTCCGATGAACTTAGATCAATGGTGCCCCCTAGATACGAATGTGCACGAGATACTAGATTGGCAACTAGGTCCAACCCTTTTACAGCGAAACCGATAAAATGTAACCGCAATTGCTATTCCAACAGCTTCTTTTCTCGCACTTCCCGCCTGTGGAATTCCCTTCCACATACTTGCTTCCTTGACAGCTACAATCTCCAGGAGTTTAAATGTAATGTCAATAGACGCCTCCTAATACACTAACACGCATCCATTCTCTCAAACACTCTTCCCATCTACATCCTTACCCGTCTATCACCCTCCTTCTGACATTTCCTATATCTAACCACTCTTTCTCGCACCTTCCCCTATGTCACCCCTTGCGCAATAGTGGCAGTGGAATGCCTTGCTTTGGGGTGAAATGACTAAAACAAATATCATGTGAGAATAAGTATTACTGAGAGATGAGATCAAATATCATGTGAGATTAGGATTACTGAGAGATGAGATCAAATACCATGTGAGATTAGGATTACTGAGAGATGAGATCAAATACCATGTGAGATTAGGATTACTGAGAGATGAGATCAAATACCATGTGAGATTAGGATTACTGAGAGATGAGATCAAATACCATGTGAGATTAGGATTACTGAGAGATGAGATCAAATATCATGTGAGATTAGGATTACTGAGAGATGAGATCAAATATAATGTGAGATTAGGATCACTGAGAGATGAGATCAAATATCATGTGAGATTAGGATTACTGACAAGTATGGCAGTGAATGTTGGACAATATCGTCAAAGATGAAGGAAAAACTTGAAGCAGCTGAAATGTTGTTCTACAGAAGGATGCTGTGGATATAGTGGACTGAGCATGTGAGCAATGGCGAGATTGGAAACGAAAAAGAAATTAATATTGAGCATCAGGAAGAGACAACTGAAGTTCCTGGGACATGCAATGAGGAAGGAAGGCTTGGGGAACCTAATACTAACAGGCCAGATAGAAGGAAAAAGAGACGAGGGAAAGCAGCGGATAACATATTTGAAGGACCTGATCAGGTGGATAACGGAACGGGGGTTGCGAGAGGTTACAGGAGGAAGCGTACTAAGAGCCACCAGGGATAGGGAGACGTGTATGACCATGATCGCCTACGTCCTGAAAAGACAAGGCACATAGAAGAAGAAGAAGAAGAAGAAGAAGAAGAAGAGTAGGATTAGAATTACTGGCAGGTAAGGGTCAAATAGAAAAGTCTAACGACTCAAAAGCGTTTGCATAGCCGATAGTCTCAAGAAAGAAAACATTATTTAATGCTGCGAAAATTAAAATATTAAAAGTTTTGTTTTTATTTTTTAAATATACACAAATTAATGCATTACATTCGGATTTGAATGGCCTCTACAGGGTGCCTCACAAATGTACTCACACTTTGAATGACGAGAAAACCTTTATTTATGGACATAGAGTGAAATGGAATAGCTTCGAATACAAAAGAAAAAAGTAAGAAGAAGAATCAATGTTGAAATTGATGACCATTATTGTCCAGACGCTTCATGATGCGATAGACGCTATCTTTTGAGATGTGTGTTTCCCGACCAGTTTGTCGAAATGATTTCTGTGGTAATCGAAGTAGCGTTTGCTGCACCTACTTTTCTTTTCCAGGGCTCGTGGATGTCCGTGGTCGTCCAGAACGTTTCTTGTTGACGTTCTGGACGGTTCCATCTGCTTCAAATTTGTCTCTGATGCGATTAATGGTCCGGCGCGTGGGTGGTGGTTTTGCGAATTTCCTTCTGGATCGTCTTTGCACTTCAATGGTGTTTTCGGTCTTCCAGTAACATTTCAAGACAAATTTCCTCTCTTCCAAACTAAGTTGCTTTCTTCCCATGCTGTGATTAATTAATTACACCTGCATAAAAAGCAAAAAAGCATGTTAGAGACAGTTAAAGTGTGAGTACGTTTTTGGAGACACCCTGTATTTCACGTTTGATTTCTTGGGCGTGACCAAAAGTCATAAAATCTTGGGCCTTTAGAGATAATCCCTGATATAAGGGACTAAAATAAAAATAACATGACCCGTTCTTTCTGCTGGTTAAGAACTATTCATATATTTATCTAGAAGAAAGTTAAGGTGATCTGCTCATAGTTTAAGCTTTCCTTTAGACATTTTTTCTTTCTTCTTCGAAGGATGCATACCAAAAGCTGAGTAGAATTTAGAGAGACAGGGAAAATTCGTTAGGAACAAAAACAAATAGTCCTGGGGTGTTGTTTAATGTCTCTCCTCCTTTATGGCAGCGAATGCTGGACAATTTCCTCAAAAGGAAAGACTCAAAACAAAAGAAATTATTACGTTGTAGGGCACTGTTTATACAGGGTACATGACAACAGCTCCAGCGAACGTGGAAAGAAGGGTACATGAGAATAACAACTCTCAAAAATCAGTCTCGGTCTGTCTATCCCATGTTAAGGGGTTATCGGGAAAAATATAAAGGATTTGTGATTCATATAACATCAGAACGACCTTCAGAAATAGTTATACACTTCACACGTAGCTCTCCCGAGTAAAAATCTTAATAGAGAACAGAACCAAGACTGTGTGTACGCCATTCCATTTAGTTGTGGAAATAGGCCGCCTCTTTAAGGTAAGGCTACAAGAACATTGCAAGGCAGTAACACGAGGAGAGATAGAAAAATCAGGCGTAGCTGACCACATATGGAGGAAGAAAGGGGATCAAGTTGAAATAATATATAGAGAACACGACTGGAAACTACGTGAACTTAAGAAATCAGCCCAAATGATAGACTACAAAAACCTCCTAAGCCGACCAAACATAGAAATGAATTCAATATGGGAACCAGTAATACGGATTGCTAGAGAAAATCACTGCCGTCAAAGACTGCAATATGAGCTCTGGTAAAAAGAAAAATAGAGAAAATCATTAGTTTCATAGATTGCAATATAAGCTCTGGTACAAAATGATTACTGAGACATTAGGTATATAAGTCCCAGAAATTCACATGCTAGAGTCCTCAAGGACACATGGCCCAGTGGATAGAGACATTGGTTAGTTCCAGTGACTTGACCCCAGTAGTTGTGAATTCAATACGAGGCTGTGGTGAACAAATTACTTAAAGAGTTAAAGTGAAAAAGAGATAACTACATTGCTACCAGAAGTGGTATTGCATGTGCGGCTGTGCAGGTGGTGCAATGATGTGTTCGAATTACAATTATCGCAATCATTTACGCACAGGTAGGAATCCATATTAATAGTAGGTCTTGTATCTACAAAAATCATTGTTATTCTCAAAAAAATTATTAATGCAATAATCGCAAAAAATGGATTATTGTAACAACTCCCTTTGTTCTATAAATACTTTCATGGCTTCTGCTCGGACGAACTTAAGTTACTGGTGCCTCCTCAACAGGTGTTTACTCGTGCAACCAGACTGGCAACTGGGTCCCACCCATTCACAGTTACGTTAGCCAAATGCAGACGACAATTCTACTCCTGCAGCTTCTTCTCTCGCACTTCCTGCCTGTGGAACTCGCTCCCATATTCTTGCTTTCCTGACGGCTACAACCTCCAGGAATTTAAATGCAATGTCAATACTAATCTATTAACCACTTGACTCTAGCTCTTTCCCCACCCCATATATCATTTCCTTTCTCTCCACCTTTTAAAATGTTATCACACCTGCATTCTCATTTTTCTATTGCTCCTTTCTAACTGGTTCGTCTTCCTCTTCACTCTCTTCTAATTAATCTTTTTTACACCTATGTAGCCCCATGCACATCAGTGGCATTTCCGCTTTGATCGGGGTGAAACGATTAAAAAAAAAAATTCAAAATATAGTTCAGCTTTAAATAATTCACAAAGGGTTAATAAGTCACAAAAAATTGCTCCACCAATGAACGATCAAAATGCAGCTCTAATGTCGAATTGTATAATGATAAAAACGATCAAAATACTTGCTCGAATTGTATAATGATCAAAACGATCAAAATACTTGCTCTAATGTCGAATTGTATAATGATCAAAACGATCAAAATACTTGCTCGAATTGTATAATGATCTCGAGTGATATGTGAAGAACGCTAAAATGTGATGAATCACGTAATAGATTTCTAGATCTGTATTTATTGTGTCTATCTTACACAATTGCGGCACAAGGCCTAGTATGAAGGGGGAACAAAACTGAGGTTGGTCGTGCAGTACGCTATCTTATTCCTAGCTAATTTCATTCGTGACCCAAGCATTGGTTACAATTTTTCTCTTTCACCAAAAGAATTTATCCTTCGACACTCATACTTGTCATATACCAGAATTCCACAAACACTCCGGGGAACCTATAAATATTCCACATGAGCATAAAAATTTCTTTAATGAATCACGTAATAGATTTCTAGATCTTTTTTTCATTTTGTTAGTTTCACGTTTTCTACCATTCGCTTCCTGACGTCATTCGCTTCCTGACGTCATTCGCTTTCTGACCTCATTCCAGTTTAACTGACTTTCTTTCTACTTTGAACATCGAGCCGGCTTTTCATTATTGTGTTGCTACAGTTTTATTACGATTGTATAAGAACGTCATTTAATATTCACACTTAGCAATTATTGTATCGAATGGTAAAACGGATGTGCGTTGTTCTGCAATGGAATGAGAATTGGGAGAGCCGAGTTCGAATTCTAGTTGAATTCGTTGCATTCACTTTCGCACAAAAACCCTTGGGAAATAGTATTAATTCCTCTCTTTCCATATCCACCTCCCTATTGGTTAAATAGCAAAGTTGATCAGACTCTATAGTCTTGTTTGGCAACCAATCTACCACAGAACAAAATGGCCCCATTACTGCTGGGAAATGTTTTGCTTAGTCAGATATGGATCGAAAGAGACATGATCGCCCATGCGTGTAACACCAATAACACTTAACTGACTAATCTGGATAAATGAATTGAATAGCAGGACAAATTTCTATAGTCTTGGTTGGCAACCAGTTCACCGCAAAAAAGAAATGGCAACCTACTGCGGGAAAATCTTCCTAGTCAGTCATGGATCGAAGAGACAAGATCGCCCATGCGTGTTTCACGTATGACACTTAACTGACTGAATGTTAAAACATCCATCTTAGGGATTATTCCACATAACTAGAAAAGTGATTCGTTGCGCCTTCTCGGACTAAGGTTCTCAGCTAACATGAAGTAGAAAGATTATATTAAATACATTGCTAGGTCAGTTGCTAAGAAAGTCGGGTCACTATGTTGTGAGAGATATTTTTCTTTCCAGAATCTATCTTACAAACCTATAAGTCTACTATACGCCTATGCTTAGAATACTGCTGTCACATATGGTCCGGTGCCCTTGCTATTTACCTGGAACTCCTTGATAAGATCCAAAGGAGAATCAGCAATATCTCTCCCACCGGCGCGACGTGGCTTCCCTGTGTCTCTTCTATAAATACTTCCACGACTTCAGCTCCGATGAACTTAGATCACTAGTGCCCCCTAAATACGAATTTGAACGAGATACTAGATTAGCAACTAGATCCAAACCTTTTACAGTGAAACCGATAAAATGCAGCCGTAACTTCTAATCCAATAGTTTCTTTCCTCGCACTTCCCGACTGTGGAATTCTCTTCCAAATGATTGCTTCCCCGACGGCTACAATCTCCAGGAGTTTAAATGTAAGGTCAATAGACACCTCCTAACACACTAACCTGCTCCCATTCTATCAAACACTCTTCCCATCTGCCCAACCCTCATCCTCGCTATCCTTACTCATCTGTCACCTTCCTCCTAACATTCCCTATGTCTAACCACTCCTTCTCTTTACCGTCCCCTATGTAGCCCCATGCGCAATAGTGGCAGTGGAATGCCTGGCTTGGGGTGAGATGATTAAAAAAAATTTAAAAAAAACAAAATGATTTTAATATTTTTTCGCTAAATATTTCATGCAGGAAATCAACTGTCTGTAATTCGTGTGGCATTAATGTAACTTTTTCCTCTAAAATTATATGTCTACATTTTTAAATATTCTTCGAAAATTTCTGAACTGAGAGCGTAATAGTTTTTATATTTCTAATTTCAGTAAAAGCAAATAAATTATTTTTTCATGTTAAATTCATTTAGTCAACAAAAAATGTAAATATTTTCCCCGTAATTTTGAAACAAAAACAAACGCAATGTTCTTTACAATGTCACACAAAACATCAAATCACGTTTACGTAAAACAAAAGAAAATAGATTTTTTAATTTTTTATATAATTATTTTTATATAACCAAGTTTTAAAGGAATTTATCCATTTATCCATTATTGTATCATCAGATTTGATGTTTGTGTGAGTATTGTCAACATTGCGTTCCAAGTAATTTAGCAGCCATCTTTGACTACATTTAAAACAGGTAAACTTTTATCTTATTTATTACTAACTCCACTTCCTGTAAATATTTTCTATTCATTTCCAGATCAAAGAACCCCCACCCCTTTTAGAAGGAGACAAAAGTATGACCGGCACTAAAACTACACTTTATACTCCGTTCGAATACTACAGCAATATGCATTCAGTGCCTTTTTCTTAATACTGAAAATGGTTACTCACAGCCTCAGCTATTCTTTCCAACTTTCAATAAATGATTTCTATCTACTCCTCTCATTGGCTTCTTTTCCTACTACTAAAATGTTCTGTGTTGCACGGGCAACGCCGGGTTATGATGCTAGACTGTGATACGGTGCGTTGTCTTGGTGAAAAATCACTTTTTTCTTCTTCATTTGTGGCCGATTTTTGGCGTTTTGTTCCTTCAAATGCAGCAATACTGCTATATAATATTAGCTATTGATGGCTCTTCCTTTCTCAAGGTAATCGATGAACAAAATATCTTGCGCATCCCAAAATATGGAAGTCAAAACATTGCTTGTTGATGTTTGCGTCTTTAATCGCTTTGGACGGTTTTCACCTGCTGCTGTTCACTCAGTTAACTTAGTCCCTTTTTTTTAACCATTAGAAGCGAAAGAAAAGATTACTGAACTGTTACGTAATATTGGTCCTCCTATATGACATCAGATGGCGGACAGTCTTCTCAGAGATTAAGAAGAAACTGGTGGCAGCAAAAATATCATTAAAATGAAGGATGCTGCGAATACCATGGGCCGAACATGTGAGCAACGAGAAAGTTTTAGGGAAAACGGACACAAGAAGGAAACTTATACTTAACCTCAGAAAACGGAGAATTGAAATTTCTAAGACACATTATGAGGAAAGAGTATTTAGAAAATTTGACACTCACAGGGCAGACTGGGGGCAAGAGAGACTTAGAAAAACAGTGCACAACCTACCTAACGAGCTTTAGTATATTGTTAGCATAACAGGTAGATAAAAAAAGTGTTACTAAAGACAGGAAATTGTGGAAAGCAATGATCAACAACATCCTGAAGGGATACGGCACATAGAAGAAGAAGAAGAACAAGAACAAGAACAACGACAACAACAACAATCCGATTTTAACGCCAGGAAAAATAATTAAGGATTTTATAAACACTTCGCATAAACTCTTTCATACATTCATCACAGCCATTCCTCATTTAAAGACAGGTTTGTGATAAATGGTATAACCGGTCGCTCAGTCAGTAGTTATACCTGTTTGCCCTGTAAAAGTTCCTGGGGTCACTCGAGGCAGAAGATTACAAATTTAGAGACACAGTTTATAGAAATATTTGGGGAAGATAACGGTTAACCCTAGACTTGTACAGATTAAGATTGTAGTGATCGCGGAAGCAGCCCTTTGAGTGTCTTTTCCACAAGGCAGCGCTTCGTAAAAAAAAAGCTGCTTGAGTGGAACTTACATCTCAACCAGAGAAATATGAAGTGAATGAGAAATATTCTCAACAATGTGCATGGTATGACGTGTCTTAGCCATGAAGGTTACGACAAGTGAAACTAAGGAGTGTAGTTCATGTAAAGACTCTCCATAGATAGAAACAAAAGTTGTTGGAGAGATTCATGATCGCCCATGACCTAAAAGCACGTTGCCTACAAAAGAGGTAAAATTCATAGTGTAATTTACTCACCATAAAACTAGCAACAGAACAGCTTTCGGCGTCTCGTTTTTTTTTTTTGTTTTTTGTTTTTTGTTTTTTTTTTCAGGAAACTACGTGTGTAGTGGTTTTGTGCCAATCAGTTTTAGAAATAATTTACATAACTTTTGCAACATTTGTAAAATTTCTAATTTATTTCTAAATATATAGTTGTGTCTTGAACAGGATACGTTATAAACAAAAAAAATCAGCTCTATATTCTGTACATTCAGTTAATTGCCATACGTGATACACTCTTGGGTGATCATGTCTCTTTTGATCTATGACTGACTAGACAGAAAATTTTCCCGCGGTAGGTTACCATTTCTTTCTGCGGTAGAATGACTGCCAGTCAAGGCTATAAAACCAAATATGTTCTGCTCTTCAACCCATAGATGGATTAATATCTTTTAAGGGTATTTGCGCGTAAGTGAATGCAGAGAATTCAACGTGGATTTCGAACTCGGCCCTCTGATTTCACATTTCGAGCCGATATCCATTGCACCACAACTTACTTCCTTTTGTTTAAATTAGAGTATTTTATATTTATTTATATTTATTTATTTATATTTATTTCCTTAAAAAAAAACGCATGTACTAGGCTAGTTAGGAAAAAGTCTGATTTTAGAAAGTTGGGAGATAAGATCGCTGGGATATAAGCGACAACAGACATTTTCGAAGATTTGGTTTGAGTAACTCTGATCTTATTTCAAAAAGAAGGCTCACTTGTAAGATGGCAAATACAGATCTTCCATAATTGGGACAATAAAAGCATTAATTTATCTTCTTTTTTTTAATCATATCACCCCAAGCAAGGCGGTAACGCGACTGATGCGCAGGGGGCTTCGTAAGAGTGAAAAGATTTGAAAAGAGAAAGTCGGAAACCACATCCTAAACAGGGAACAAGGGATGAGCCTCTTCACCTGTTCAATAGACGTGGGTGGAGTGTGAACCGGGCGATAGTTTAGTTTATCTACTCCAATTGAAAAAAAAAGGGGTTGGTGACTTTCTAAGTTTTAACTTAGTTAAAGTCCAGTCAAAGAAATTTCTGCTAAAAAACAAAATCAATCCTTCAATTAGGCATGAAAATTTTAAAATTAAGCAAAAATTAGGCAAAAACGAACAAAAAAATGGCTTACTTTTAACAATATTCAAGACATGATTCCATCCCAAAAACACACATTGTTTCTGCCAGTTAGTTGAAAAAAATATGAAGTAAATATCAACGTGTATTCACGTTTTTATGACAGCGTGAGTTTTCAGCCATCTTGAAAGGTACTGAACAATAAACATAATAAACCCATTCGAAAATCACTTCTATATGATGCGATAGGTAAATTGTCGCCACTTTATATTTTTAATTTTCTCTATGTGCGCCGCTTGTTGTTGATTTTGTCTACTGCACAGTATAGGAGGGTCAGTTGGGCACCGTCCGTCAGAAAACCAGCACCCTGACAAAATCCACTCCATCCTGAATTTGGAAACGACCTGCTATAGTGCTTGGCATTCGCGCCGGAAGCTCAAATACGAATATTTCAGGGTGTTGTTCGGGTGTCGATCTGAGGAGAGTGCAAAGTATTCGGAAAGAGTTGGGTGAGTCTAATGTTGATTACGAAGGTACGGCAACTCGAAAAACTCATTCTGGTCGTTCTGATAAGAAAAGAACTCCCGAATTCAGATTGAAACCGGAGGACTACCTGTAGTTCTGTGAGAAGTTAGTGTTGTCCTGGATCAAGAGGGTAGTTGCTGGAGAAAACTACGTCTATCAACAAAATTCTGCGCCATGACACAGAAGCAAGAAAACCCAGTCTTGGCTTTCAGACGATTTTGGCGACTACAACAGCCATTACATCTGCCCCACTAACTTCAACCTCCTTGATTATTAAGAGTCAGAAAGGTTTTTGAGCGAGAGACTTCTTCTAGCAAAACTTCTTGCAGCACCAAAGATAAACTGAAGACAAGGATTAAATAGCATTCATCATCTTAAACAAGGAGACCGTCCAGAAAACTTACAGGAGGTTTCGAAGTCGTCTGGAGATCGTAATTGAAGCTAATGGCGATTTTATTGAATAAAGCTATTCTTTAGTATTTCAATTTATTTTATGCAATTTTGGTAAATGTGCCAAAATGAGATGACACTGTTATTTTCATTTTTGTGTAATTTAGATAAAAATTTCTCCATTGTACACTGTGGCTGTGCGTATATATATATATATATATATATATATATATATATATATATATATATATATGTATGCGTGTGTGTGATCTTGAATTACATAACTCTCAATGTGCTATATGTGAATGTGTGTGCATATGTGTGTGTGTATGTGTGTGTGATCTTAGATCAGTTCCTTCTCTATATTTGCATCTGTGTAATCTTGTCAGAATGTGTCTTAATAGATAGATAGATAGATAGATAGATAGATAGATAGATAGATAGATAGATATGAATAGAATGCATGAGATAGATAGATAGATAGATAGATAGATAGATAGATAGATATGAAGAGAATGAATAGATGATAGATAGATAGATAGATAGATAGATAGATAGATAGATAGATAGATAGATATGAAAAGAATGCATTAGATAGATAGATAGATAGATAGATAGATAGATAGATAGATAGATAGATAGATAGATAGATATGAAGAGAATGCAATAGATAGATAGATAGATAGATAGATAGATAGATAGATAGATAGATAGATAGATAACTATTAGTTCATATACACTTGAATCATGTATTTTACTCCAAATGTGCATATAATACATCACTTAATAAGACCCGGGCCTGTCACATAGATGGACATTTATTTAAGTGAAACTACTGTTGCAAATTTTTAAAAACAATGAAAAATCTTAATTTCGTGAGTTATAAAGCATTGCTTTCTGATGGGAAAATTACTGTTCAAGCACAGCAATGGCTTGATAAGTGTAATTCGAACTCTGCTCTGTTGAAAACAGCGGTTAAATGGTGGTATGCTGATTTTAAACGCGGTCGTACAGACACAAATGATGCTTAACACTCAAGTCGACCAAAATCGGCAGTTTTCCCGGAAAACACCAACAAAAAAAATCTTTAAACTCGTTTTAGCCGATCATAAGTTGAAGTTTCGTAAGACAGCAGAAGAATTGAACATATCAAAAGGCAATCTACTCATCATTTTGCATGAACATTTGTCAATGAGAAAGCTGTGTTCAAAGTGGTTGCCGCGTTTGCTCACAGTCAACCAAAAAAAACAACGTGTCGACAATACAAATCGTTGTTTGCAACTGTTTCAAAGCAACAAGAAGAACATTTTGCGTAAATATGTGACAATAATTGAAACATGGATCCACCACTTCACTCTGGAGTCAAATCGGAAGTTAACTGAGTGAACAGCAGCAGGTGAAAACCGTCCAAAGCGATTAAAGACGCAAACATCAACAGGCAATGTTTTGACTTCCATATTTTGGGATGCGCAAGGTATTTTGTTCATCGATTACCTTGAGAAAGGAAGAGCCATCAATAGCTAATATTATATAGCAGTATTGCTGCATTTGAAGGAACAAAACGCCAAGAAATGGCCACAAATGAAGAAGAAGAAATAAGTTATTTTTCACCAAGACAACGCACCGTATCACAAGTCAATCGCAACGATGGCAAAGCTACATGAAATGCACTTCGAATTGCTTCCGTATCCACCCTTTTCTCTAGATCTGGCCCCCAGTGACTACTGGCTTTTTGCAGACCTCAGAAGAATGCTCTTGGCTCTAATGAAGAAGTAATATCAGAAACTGAAGTGTATTTTAAGGCCAAAGACAAACCGTTCTACAAAAGAGTCACCGAATAGAGAAGCGTTGTTATCAGTGTATCACCCTAGAAAGAGACTATGTTGATGAATAAAGTCGAAAGTTTCCTAAAAGTTGTTTTATTAGTTAGGCCCGGAATTTTTTGAGTAATGTGTTATATCCATACAAGTGTGTATATAGGAGTATGTATGTATATGGACTTGCATCATATATGTCCCTTTCTATATGTGTGCAAGCGTATGTACATATGCGTATTGTGTGTATACGTGTATGCGAGGGTATGTTCTCGGATCACATCTGTCAATCTGTATGTGTGTGTATGCGTGTGCGTGTGCATATGTATATACATAAGTGTGTTTGTGAGAGAGAAAGAGAGAGAGAAAGAGAGAGATCTTTGGTTATTATTCGATATTCTTCACGCGCATGGAGTTATCCATTTACGTACAATTGTATATTTTTATTTTAGGCTGGAAGGAAAAGTTCTTTAATTGGACAGATGTAGAATTTCAATGCTATCCGTAAGCCTGAACATGTTTTTTTTTAATTTACTGTTTAAGATATTAAGGCGAGGGGACGATGGTGGAAAGGGCATAAAGTGAGAAATTCCTCTTAAAGGTCACGTGGCGTGTGTGTATAAGTAACATGGTAAAATATTGCTTCAATATAAACCTTTGACAAAATATCGCTTCCATCTTCCATTGATGTCTACCATGTTTACACATACTCCTCACTTAACAACTCACATGTTTAAACACTTCAGATTTACGACCAGCTAGAAAACCTCATAAAATTATGCAGTCATTATTGCACGTTGTCTGAAAACTTAAATCGTGGTTGTTTTCTCTTTCTTCAATATCGATCGAAATAAATAAAACTTATTAAGTAAATGAAAAAATAAATATAAAATTTGCTTACACTATAGTATTCAAACTGGTACAGAATATACAGTGTGCGATGGATGAACTGTCGTCTAAATCTAAACTTATTTATAAATGGAACTTTGTCTCTGTGTGTGTCTGTGTGTGTGTCCGTTACCTATAGACTCCAAAACGGCTAAACCGATTTTCTTGAAAATTTATACAGTTGTACTATAAGCGTCTGTAAGTATTCTTAGCTAGGTTTTGTGTCGAGGTACCCCCCGATAAATATCGAAAATCGATAATCGAAAAATCGGGTTATAGAAGGAGTGGTCCGATTTTAATCCAATTTGATACACTCATAGACAAAGACATAAGAAACGATATTCAGAAGTTTCAAGGTTGCAGTTCTCACAATTGTGCAGAAAATATAATATATATATATATATATATATATATATATATATATAAAGGCAAGATGTTTGTGTGTGTGTGTGTGTTTGTTTATCTGTCTGTATGTCCTTTATACAAATCCACAATTTTAATCCAACTCACCAAACTTCACACAAATATTTTTTAGGCTTCTGGTCAGGTCATGGGCGACTTATTTTTTCCATTTTCTCCCCGATATTGGAACTCGATACTCCGATATCTAATCAGGTCTGATCAAGATCAGGATTCCAGCCCTTTATCGTGGTTCTTAATGCAGAATCTGCTCTATAGTTTTTAGACTTAAACATTAGTAGATCTTCTCAGACGACTCATTTTCCCCGATATCAGAAATCGATTCCCCTGATATTGCTTTTTAGTCTTTCGTGCCAACGTCCAAAGAGTCTGAGCTCCAGGACCATGGATTAGTTTTAAAGCTTTCATTACACCCGAGCAACGCCGAGCTATACTGCTAGTTACACAAAAATGAAAATAACACTGTAATCTCATTTTAACAAATAGATTTACCAAAATTGCACAAAAATAACTTGGAATACTAAAAAGTAAATTTCTTCAATAAAATTGTTATTGGCTTCAAAAAACGGCCTTCAGATGACTTCAGAATCTCCTGCATCTTTTCTGGATGGTCTCCTTTTTTAAGTTGGTGAATGTTGCCATTGTCCTTTCTTTCAAGTCTTCTTTGGTGTTACAAGAAGTGTTTTTTTTTTGTTTTTGTTTTTTGTCCCTCGCTCAACTGCACCCCACACCTAATAATCAAGGAGGTAGCAGTTTGGGGAGTTAGATAAGGGGTGATGTGATCGCAAAAAATGTCTGACAGCAATGACTGTGTTCTCCTGTTTGTGTGACATACAGTCTTCAAACATCTACCCTTTTGACTCTCTTTTTTACGAACACAAAGGTCCATGTTTGCTCATTTATATATATAGGAATAAGCAAATTATTCATTTATATATATAAGAATCAGCAAATTATTCATTTATATATATAAGAATCAGCAAATTATTCATTTATATATATATATAAGAATCAGCAAATTATTCATTTGCCATAATTCCCGGTGTTCCTATTGTATAGGTGTTTCACCTCAGATTATGCCAATATAAAATTTTCTTTAAAAAAAAAATAAAATAAAACAAATTCAAGGATAAGCAAACAGATGACTTCCTTTCCGTCAACTTCAGATGCATGGGATCTACTCAGCTGAACCTACGATGCATGCAGATGAACTGTAAATGAATTTTGTAACAAAACTGATTTCCTAACGATGAACTGTAATATATATTTATTAACAACGATTGTACAATGAATTTCATAACGATGAACTTTAAAATGGATTTCCTAATGACGAACTCCAGAATGAATTTCCTAACGTCGAACTGCAAAATCTCATTTAGTCACTTTTATAAGCACAATTAGTAAAATGATTACATTTCCCCAAAATGTCAATAATATGTATAAACACATTTACAATCAACTTTTGCAGACTGCACTATAAAGATAACATTTTATTTTTAATTAAAGAATATCAAAGACAGTCTGTGATTAAATTAATTTTAAAATGAATATAAATTCAAGCAATGCTAAAAATAAAATATTCACAGTTGACATTTTGGAGACACATAACGAATAAAGAAACCTGGATGAATTCGACGTTCATACGTACACCGAAGGCAAGACAGGCTAAGGATAGCAGAGAAACACGGACCAAAAAACCTGGATGAATTCGACGTTCATACGTACACCGAAGGCAAGACAGGCTAAGGATAGCAGAGAAACACGGACCAAAAAACCTGGATGAATTCGACGTTCATACGTACACCGAAGGCAAGACAGGCTAAGGAAAGCAGAGAAACACGGACCAAAAAACCTGGATGAATTCGACGTTCATACGTACACCGAAGGCAAGACAGGCTAAGGATAGCAGAGAAACACGGACCAAAAAACCTGGATGAATTCGACGTTCATACGTACACCGAAGGCAAGACAGGCTAAGGATAGCAGAGAAACACGGACCAAAAAACCTGGATGAATTCGACGTTCATACGTACACCGAAGGCAAGACAGGCTAAGGATAGCAGAGAAACACGGACCAAAAAACCTGGATGAATTCGACGTTCATACGTACACCGAAGGCAAGACAGGCTAAGGATAGAAGAGAAACACGGACCAAAAAACCTGGATGAATTCGACGTTCATACGTACACCGAAGGCAAGACAGGCTGGGATAGCAAGAGAAATACGGACCAAAAAACCTGGATGAATTCGACGTTCATACGTACACCGAAGGCAAGACAGGCTAGGATAACAAACTACGGACCAAAAACTGGATGAATTCGACGTTCATACGTACACCGAAGGCAAGACAGGCTAAGGATAGCAGAGAAACACGGACCAAAAAACCTGGATGAATTCGACGTTCATACGTACACCGAAGGCAAGACAGGCTAAGGATAACAGAGAAACACGGACCAAAAAACCTGGATGAATTCGACGTTCATACGTACACCGAAGGCAAGACAGGCTAAGGATAACAGAGAAACACGGACCAAAAACCTGGATGAATTCGACGTTCATACGTACACCGAAGGCAAGACGGGCTAAAGGATAACAGAGAAACACGGACCAAAAAACCTGGATGAATTCGACGTTCATACGTACACCGAAGAAGGCAAGACAGGCTAAGGAAAAGCAGAGAAGCAGTGAAAACTATGGATGAATTCGACGTTCATGGCTACCGAAGACAAGACGAACAAGGATAACAAGAAACACGGACCAAAAAACCTGGATGAATTCGAC
Source organism: Ascarosepion bandense (assembly GCA_037127315.1). Classification (NCBI taxonomy): domain Eukaryota; kingdom Metazoa; phylum Mollusca; class Cephalopoda; order Sepiida; family Sepiidae; genus Ascarosepion; species Ascarosepion bandense. Next base: position 415,965 of record JBBBDQ010000702.1, on the reverse strand, counting down.
GTTCATACGTACACCGAAGGCAAGACAGGCTAAGGATAACAAGCTTGGACCGGGCCTTCAAGTCGAATTCGACGTTCATGCGTACACAGAAGGCAGACAGGCTAAGGAAAACAGAGAAACACGGACCAAGCGGATGAATTCGACGTTCTTCCCAATGACAAGACAGGCTAAAGAAGCAGAAAACACGGATAAAAACTGGATGAATTCGACGTTCATACGTACACCGAAGGCAAGACAGGCTAGATATGAAAGCAGGACCAAAAAACCTGGATGATACCCCTTCTGTACACCGAAAATAGACGAGCTAAGGAAAGCAGAGAAACACGGACCAAAAAACCTGGATGAATTCGACGTTCATACGTACACCGAAGGCAAGACAGGCTAAGGATAGCAGAGAAACACGGACCAAAAAACCTGGATGGGTCGACGTTCATACGTACACCGAAGGCAAGACATGCTAAGGATAGCAGAGAAACACGGACCAAAAAACCTGGATGAATTCGACGTTCATACGTACACCGTAGGCAAGACAGGCTAAGGATAGCAGAGAAACACGGACCAAAAAACCTGGATGAATTCGACGTTCATACGTACACCGAAGGCAAGACAGGTAAGGATAACAGAGAAACACGGACCAAAAACCTGGATGAATTCGACGTTCATACGTACACCGAAAACGAACAGGCTAAGGAAAGCAAAGAGAAACACGGACCAAAAACCTGGATGAATAAACTGTTCTTGCCTTTTGAAAAATAGACAAGGCTAAGGATAGCGAAGCTTGGACCAAAAAGCGGATGATTCAGCAATTCATGCCTTGCAAAGACAAGACAAGACTAAGGAATCATCTTGACTTTGGACCAAAAAACCTGGATGAATTCGACGTTCATACCGTACACCGAAGGCAAGACAGGCTAAGGATAGCGGCTTGGACCCAAAGATTACCTGGATGAATTCGACGTTCATACGTACACCGAAATAGAATAGGAAGCGCTGAGGATAACAGAGACACACGGACCAAAAACCTGGATGAATTCGACGTTCATACGTACACCGTAGGCAAGACAGGCTAAGGAAAGCAGAGAAACACGGACCAAAAAACCTGGATGAATTCGACGTTCATACGTACACCGAAGGCAAGACAGGCTAAGGATAGCAGAGAAACACGGACCAAAAAACCTGGATGAATTCGACGTACATACGTACACCGAAGGCAAGACAGGCTAAGGAAAGCAGAGAAACACGGACCAAAAAACCTGGATGAATTCGACGTTCATACGTACACCGAAGGCAAGACAGGCTAAGGATAGCAGAGAAACACGGACCTAAAAACCTGGATGAATTCGACGTTCATACGTACACCGAAGGCAAGACATGCTAAGGATAGCAGAGAAACACGGACCAAAAAACCTGGATGAATTCGACGTTCATACGTACACCGTAGGCAAGACAGGCTAAGGATAGCAGAGAAACACGGACCAAAAAACCTGGATGAATTCGACGTTCATACGTACACCGAAGGCAAGACAGGCTAAGGATAGCAGAGAAACACGGACCAAAAAACCTGGATGAATTCGACGTTCATACGTACACCGAAGGCAAGACAGGCTAAGGATAGCAGAGAAACACGGACCAAAAAACCTGGATGAATTCGACGTTCATACGTACACCGAAGGCAAGACAGGCTAAGGATAGCAGAGAAACACGGACCAAAAAACCTGGATGAATTCGACGTTCATACGTACACCGAAGGCAAGACAGGCTAAGGATAGCAGAGAAACACGGACCAAAAAACCTGGATGAATTCGACGTTCATACGTACACCGAAGGCAAGACAGGCTAAGGATAGCAGAGAAACACGGACCAAAAAACCTGGATGAATTCGACGTTCATACGTACACCGAAGGCAAGACAGGCTAAGGATAGCAGAGAAACACGGACCAAAAAACCTGGATGAATTCGACGTTCATACGTACACCGAAGGCAAGACAGGCTAAGGATAGCAGAGAAACACGGACCAAAAAACCTGGATGAATTCGACGTTCATACGTACACCGAAGGCAAGACAGGCTAAGGATAGCAGAGAAACACGGACCAAAAAACCTGGATGAATTCGACGTTCATACGTACACCGAAGGCAAGACAGGCTAAGGATAGAAGAGAAACACGGACCAAAAAACCTGGATGAATTCGACGTTCATACGTACACCGAAGGCAAGACAGGCTAAGGATAGCAGAGAAACACGGACCAAAAAACCTGGATGAATTCGACGTTCATACGTACACCGAAGGCAAGACAGGCTAAGGATAGCAGAGAAACACGGACCAAAAAACCTGGATGAATTCGACGTTCATACGTACACCGAAGGCAAGACAGGCTAAGGATAGCAGAGAAACACGGACCAAAAAACCTGGATGAATTCGACGTTCATACGTACACCGAAGGCAAGACAGTCTAAGGAAAGCAGAGAAACACGGACCAAAAAACCTGGATGAATTCGACGTTCATACGTACACCGAAGGCAAGACAGGCTAAGGAAAGCAGAGAAACACGGACCAAAAAATACTGACTTACATGAATGTAGGAAAAAGTTTCGCATAGAAAAAAGAAGGCCATAAAGACCAAGTAACGGGCAGGTAACGAATTCAGCAATTATGCAAAGATTGAAAGGGGCGTAAAACAAGGATGCGTTTTTTCACTGGATCTATTCAACTTATACAGCGAGACTATTCCGAGAACCTTAGAATTTATGCCAGGATTCGTCATCGCAGGCCACAATTTAAACAATATAAGGTACGCAGATGATACAGTGCTGATAGTAGAGACAGAAAGAAAACTACAAGACCTCCTACAGAAGATAGCTGAAGAGCGTGACAAGAAAGGACTACAAATAAATTGCAAGAAAACTGAATGTATGGTCATCAGCAAAAACGGCAGCCCAAAATGTCAATTACAGGTGAGGGATACCAGAATCAAGCAGGTACAGAAATTTAAATACCTAGGAAGTGTTCTAACAGAAGACGAAAAGTGCGACACCGAAGGCGAATTAGCATGGCGAAAGAAGCATTCCAGAAGTTGAGTAAAGTATTAAGAAACAGGACAATTTCCTTAGAAACAAAGAGGAGAGTCTTGGATTGCTATGTGATGTCGGTTCTTCAATATGGCAGTGAATGTTGGACAATATCTTCGAAGATGAAGGAAAAACAGCTGTAATGTGGTTCTACAGAAGGATGCTGCGGATATCATAGACCGAGTATGTGAGCAATGAAGAGGTTTTGGAAAGGATGGAAACGAAAAGGAAATTAATACTGAGCATTGGAAAGAGACAACTAAAGTTCCTGGGACATGCAATGAGAAAAGAAGGGCTTGGAGAATCTGATACTAACAGGCCAGATAGAAGGAAAAAGAGACAGGGGAAAGCAACGGATAACATATTTGAATGACCTGATCAGGTGGATGACGGAATGAGAGTTGCATGGTGCAGCAAGAGAAAGTGTGCTACGAGCCACCAGGGACAGGGAGATGTGGAAAGCCATGATCGCCTACGTCCTGAAAGGACATGGCACAAAAAAGAAGAAGAAAGCAATAAAAAATTAGAGAAATGCGGTTGGCTCGCAAAGCAGAGGTTGGATTCAGTTTTTCAGTGACGAGTTTCTTTTTTATATCTCTAATTTGTTTGTCTATGAAATGAGAAAAAGGTTCGCTTTTTCTTTTTCATATCCTTAATTTTTTATCCGAGGATATAAAGGTCAAAGAATGTAGGAACCGGTCAGCAAGCATGTCTGATATTTTGGTAAACAATTCGCGTGAAACGTTGCGGGTCCTTTAAATCACATTATTGCTTAAAACAGCTTGTCAACGGGAAAGAGAAAAGAAGAATACATTAGAGAAAGTCCATCTGATTCTTCAGTGAAGTTATTGATTTAATCAACCTTATGTTGACACATTGTCGATATAAGTTAATACATATTTACATGAATGCATAATCTCGTGAATATTGTCCTCAATTCTCAGCACTGCATAAACCTAAGTATCTAAGAAAGAAAAAAAAAACAGAATATTCGTCCATGAAACAAATTGACAAACACAGTGAATCAGATCTCCATAATTTTCCTGCCGTTTGCAGCTTATATTAAAATTTTCTTTTTTGCTCTCACTTTTCTCTTCCAAGCAAGCTCGATAAGTAGATTGTCTTCTCTGTCTCTATTACCTTCAATATGTGTTGTGGAGTAGTTTTCGCACTGAAGGTTATAGTCGTGCTATGCTGGTTGCTAATCGACTTAACGCACCCTAAATGTTAGGAACTTGGTAATCTTCCACTGAAAGCTGACTCCTTAGTATTCGGCTAACTGCCGAATAATATCAACTGCCTAGTAGTTCTACTGAACTCCAACAGAACTCTAAAGAACTCTCTAGAACTTCTAAGAACTTCTATGAACTTCCCAATAACTTCTTGAGTTAACTTCCTGTTAACTCTTATTAATATAGGAAGGAAAGTCCGTTATCTGAGGAATGGGTGTGTTTCACCATAACAATATGTCCTGTGCTTACAGCTATATCACGTTATGATCACAGAAGTTAAGCAACACCGAGCCTGGTCAGTACCTAGATGGGCAGCCGTTTCTGAACAACCTGGTGCTGTAAGCATGGATGAGCGGGTGGTGAAATGGATAATGACTCGAAATTGTTAATCAAATAACCGAGTTCTAATTCCCGTCGGGTTCCTTAGAGTCACTTACGCGCAAATATTACTAGGAAAGATATTAACCCACCTGATGTTCTCCTCTAGCTATGAGTTAATTAATAATACGTGTATTTACTAAAACCATTATTATCTCTCAAAATAAACTAAAATTGTACATCGTAAGTAAAGATGGGTCGACTATCTGTTGATGGACAGCTACTGACATCCTGTGAGGTCTTAATCTCTACCTAGTGATTAGGAGGTTATTTTTCAGGTCAACATACTGCTGCACCTAGCTTTTCTTATGGTCTTCAATGACCTTGAGTGCAAAGTCTTTTCTAACATTGACTGAGGTGAATCTTATAGAAAAATGGAAACCAGAATTTTGAAAACAATCAATTGTTGTCACATCTGATCTGGTGCTACCCAGTACTCACCTTTCAGCCTCGACAAACTTTAAAAGCTTGTGTGCGGTCTGTCAGGTTGTAAATTCTTTTCTATCTTACAACGAGCAAGAACCCACTTTGCCATGTACACTTTGTCAACTCATCCTTATTTTCTTCATATAATAGTTATACATTGAATAGTTATAGTTGCACTAATAATTTAGAAAAAATAACTAAATTACATAGCAATAAAATATTGAAATTATATAAAGATAATAATCGTAATTCTATTACTGATCTTAATCTGTCCGTAAAAACAAACAGATGTAGAAATCCCGACCAATGCCCTTTATCTAACAAGTGTTTAACAAAATTCCTTGTCTATATTTGTTGTATCTGATCAGTAGAAAATCCAAAAGGTTACTAAAATTTATATTGGAAATACAATGAACCAATATAAAAAAGTTTTTACAATCATCTCTCATCTTTCACTAATACGGACAAACGAAATATGACGTCACTTTCTAAATATTTTTGAAAGTTAAAAAAGGAATTTAAAACACCTAAATTTAAATAGAAAATTCTCAAACAAGCTAGAATCTCTAAATCGGTGAACGAATCATGTTTCCTCTGTAAGAGAAAATGGAAATTATAAAGTACATTAAAAGTGACATATTACTCAATCAAAGGCATGAAACTACAGTAAATTGTAAACATAAAAAAGGATTGACCTTACAATCCTGCTAATATTACTAAATCTAAGGCATGAAACTGCAGTAATTGTAAACATTTTATATTATGAAACTTACTATCCTGGTAAATTCCTCGAATTAAATAATCTTTCTTCTTATTTTATTTTATCTTTATTTTTTTTACAATTTGTGATTTATTTATTGCTTTAGATATTTTATTACAGTCGATAATTACTTTTCGTATGTTTACTTTGTATTAGCTTATTGTATTTACTGTCTTTGTCTTACTGTGCTATTTGTTAGTTTCTGATTTTAATTCATATATATATATATATATATATATATATGATTGAGGAGGATTTGAATAATTATTAAGTAATTCATCGAGCTTTATATTCGACCTCAACAGAATGCAGAAAGCACTGGACGGCCGTTTCGTCCTATATTTGGGACTCATCAGCAGTGCGCATCCACTACCAGGAATTGACTGTGGTATAGTTGGTATGACATTCGCTTAATAACGCTAACTGTCTGGGTTTCAATTTCTGGTAGTGGATGCTCACTATTGATGAGTCCCATAGAACCGCATTCCAAATTTACGAGCTGCGTTTGCTATTTGATGACTGTTGTCGTTGCTTTACAATGTTTTGTCAACACAATATAAAATCGTCTTTGATGGTGGATGTTTTTATATTAACGTCCCTATAACCTCTCCGAAGATGGCTCATGTGAGCCGAAAGCTTAGATCCAACGTAATAGAAAATTACCCAAATGTTGGAGAATTTTTGTGTTTATTTTCACCTGAAATTAAAGCCAAAAGACGATGTTTAGAACGGCTCATGATTAAACATAATAGACATTCATTGCCTCTTGTATTTAACAGTATATGTTCAGAAAATTATCTGCTGCATCTATATATATATATATATATATATATATATATATATATATATATATATATATATATATATATATATATGACAGAAATAGTAGTAGGATTTGAACAATTATTAAGTAATTGTTTTTTAATCATTTCACCCCAAGCAAGGCATTCCACTGCCACTATTGCGCTTGGGGCTACATAGGGGAAGGTAAATAGAAAGAGTGGTTAGATATAGGAAATGTCAGAAGGGGGGTGATAGATAGATGGGTGGGTAGGAAGAGTGTTTGAAAGAATGGAAGCGTGTTAGTTTGTTAGGAGGTGTCTATTGACCTTACATTTAAACTCCTGGAGATTGTAGCCGTCGGGGAAGCAGTCATGTGGAAGGGAATTCCACAGTCGGGAAATGCGAGAAAAGAAACTGTTTGAGTAGAAGTTGCGGTTGCATTTTATCGGTTTCACTGTAAAAGGGTGGGATCTAGTTGCTAATCTAGTATCTCGTGCAAATTCGAACCTAGGGGGCAGCAATGATCCAAGTTCATTGGAGCAGAAGCCGTGAAAGTATTTATAGAAGAGACACAGGGAAGCCACGTCGCGCTGGTGAGAGAGAGACTGCAGGCGGTCTGAGAACAACAGCAATTAAGAGGTGGTTCCATGCGCCCCACATTCTCCAAATCAGAGGCCTTGCTACTGGATGCAGTTTACCGTCGTGCCCAGGACCAAAACTAAGAAGAAGGCAACAGGAAATCATTCCAACTTTCCTTGAGAAGTTATGACTATTCATACGTAAGTTATGACTATTCATACGTAATAAAAAGTAGGAATCTGTGAAGAGATATAATCACATACATCTTGAAAGGATATAGCACTAAAAAAATACAAATAAAATTATTTAATAAAGTCAACTTTTAAAAGATGAAAAGAAAAGGATTAATAATAAGAAGAAAAATAAAAATAAAATGAAGAAACATTCAAATTTTTTAAATTTCACCTTTTTTCTAGATTATCTAATTATCTTCTTTTTTTATAATTTAAGGCAATAAACCTACTAAAAATGTGAGAAGAACAAGAACATTACTATTAAAGCAAGAGAACAATAAATAAATCTTTAAAGATCTAAGACTGAAAAGCAAGAAGAGAGCTCTGCAAAGGAAAAGTACAAGAGAGTAAACAATTAACGTAGAATTTATAGTTAGAAATAAGCATATTCAACTGTGAAGTGATGAGACTTAATTGCCAATCTAGTACGACAGTTAAGTTTGTAAAGTCAAGGTTTGAAAGACAAAAACTCATCAGGACAATTATCATGAAAATGTTTAGTGTAAAAGTTCAGGAAAGTTATATTACAGTGGTGGGAAAGGCAGTGAAGCTCAGATGCCAGGTCTGAACTGATAACATTGCAGATTCTTTTTCAGATTTTATCAAGAATCTCAAAGTACTTAGTAGAAGCACCAGACCAGATGTGGTAGCAATATTCAACACATGGATGAATGGTAAACAAATAAATGTGCAAGATACATTCCGGTAAGACACAGAAAACTAACTTTCCTAGCAGCAGATCTAGCAATTGATTCAATAAATTTTTTCCCTTTTATATCAGTGGAAAATGTTAAACTGAGAAGATGAAATGAATTACGCTTCTAGTAGTTTAGATCTGCCATACTGATGAATAGCAAAAGTGGTTTTTGCAGTAGAGTGGCTGACACCCCTGCAGTACTCTTACTGATGGAATGGGCCATGTCTGAAATGGTTAATTTAAGTAAAGAATATTAGCATTCATGGGATTACTGAATAATATTCGAACTGATTACTTCGACAACTATTGCAATCTAAACCCCTCCTCACTGTGTTGTAAGTTCTGTTTTGTCTGTTATTGTAACTATTGTACTGTTCTCTGTATACCTGTTTAGCACAGGATATTGTGCTGAATAATGCCACAGCACATTTCTCTGTGTATTGTATCCACTTTGGCAATACAACACTTCTATAAGATAATTAAAAGACATCAGTTTCATTATGGAGGTGTTAAAATTAACAAGCAATTTCTTGTTCCAGTTAACAACATATTGTTGGTAATTTATTATATCAGCTGCCAATGGGACATTCAGTCAGTTAAGTGCCATATGTGATACACATTTTGGGCGATCATGTCTCGAAAGAGACATGACTGACTGGGCAGAAAATTATCCTGCAGTAGGTTGTCATTACTTTCTGTGGTACACAGATTGCCAGCCAAGGCTATAGAACCCAATCTGTCATGTTATTTAACTCAATAACTGGAGGGAAGAGATGGATTAATACTTTTCCCAACAGTATTTGCGCGTAGGTGAATGCAATGAATTCAACTGGAATTCGAACTCGGCTCCTTGATTTCTCGTTCCAAGTTGATATCCACTGTACCATAACGCACATCCTTATTGGACATCAGACTTATTTGATTTGCAATTAAGTCTCAACTCAGTATTTCTGCTGAAGTCATAACTAATAACTTGTGACTTCAGCAAAGATACTGTGTTCTTAACATTAGGGGGGTAATTGATGAAAATTAGGAACAATGTAGGTCCAACATTAAAGTCATGGGGGACACCTGACATTAATGCAAAAAAAATTAGAAAGTCACCATTAAAAATAAATTTCATAATTTCATAAGAAAGATTGATTTAGATCAAAAATTAATCCAGAAATACCATAACCTTTCAACTTGTGAAGAAAACTGTCATGCCAAATACTGTGAAGTGCCTTCAAGATATGCAAAGCAAGAGCCCAAACTTTAAAATTCTTATCTAAAGATTGATATACTCTTTCAGTCATAACCCTTGACATCTGCTGTTGATTTAGATAAAGCCATATTGTTTGACTGAAAGAAGAACCCTGTGAGGTTAGGTGCTTAACAAATCTGGAGTTGCTTACCAGGTTATTACAGACGTTACCACTAGATTGATTTGGCTGACTACCACTGAAATGACTTACAAAGTTATTTGAGATACTAGTCTCGGAATGATTTACTAGATTATTAGAAGTCTACCACATGAATAACTTACAAGGATATTTGGGAAATTACCGCTTATTATAATAATATTATTATATTATTATTATATTATTATTAATAATTATTATAATTATTATAAGGTTGACAATTATTATATTATTATTATATTAAATTGATCTGACAATGATAATCATGACATTACTACCCAAGTGAAAAGTTTTCTTGCACCAAGATTTTTAAAAGTTTCTTTGCCATATTTCTTTTAGAAAGTAATCTCATCTTTCCAAATGACATTTGTTTTAGAAACTTGTATAATAGATAGACAATAAGACATATTCGTCCACTGATAATAAATATTATATTATGACTTGGAATGCTTTTAGTTCAAGAGTCTTCATAAAAACAGGAATATGTGGATTATATTCTGAAAATCTCTGCATATAAATGACTACATAATAGACTTTGGTATTCTACAGCATCTGAATAAGTTGCCTTCATGCGATTTGTATAGAAAAGCAGGTGAAACTATTTCATCAGTGTTATCTTCTGGACAATCAGTTAAAGATCTGCTCAGAGGAATGTCTCGTGATGCTGATATCACCCTGAAGACACAGTTACCAAATTGGTAGAAATGTCTCTCACACCAGGAAACTAAAAGTAAAGTGGTAACATTACTGTCATCCATCTTTTAAAAGCTGTTCACTCATCTTAGGTTATGCGTTCTTAATATACTTGTACATATACATGAAGAGATACATACCCCGACCAGACACACACACACGCACACACGCACACACACATATATATAATCATCCGCAGACAGATCTGTTTCACTGTATCACAGCTCATCAGTACTGTTAGACAGCCGATTGCCTTTCACCCAGGATTGAAACCCAACCAAATTGGCGTATATATATATATATATATATATATATATATATATATATATAGACACAAATGCAGTTTGAACTGAAATGCAATAACTGAAACAGTCTAATGAGCAGAAATATAAGTCTATAGTAAAGGATAGGATATTCACATCTTTTTTAAAAACTATATATATATATATATATATATATAATACTAAGTGGAAAACTCAACATATATTTAGAAGTTTATTTTGGTAGTGAAAATTTACTTACATTGTCTCATTCAAACTGCTGAAAAATAAATAAATTCACTCAGAATATTTTTTAAAAAACGTTTTTAACAGAGGAAGTGAAGCTTCTACATACTATTTAAACTGGAAAAAATGGAGAATACCTACATCAGATCACACATAATACAAAGAAATACATATATTTATTTACACACACACAAAAACAAATCTTCAGGCCAATAAATGGAAATAAATATAATGTTTAAAAACATAAAAAGAGCATCTACTCAAACATGAGTATCCACTAAAAATAACATTTAATTAAATATGTTGGGTTAATAAATAAGAAGTAAATTACTTCTTTATATATATATATATATATATATATATATATATATATATATAGTCATCCACAGACAGATCTGTTTCACTGTTTCACAACTCATCAGTACAGTTAGACATCTGATTGCTTTTTACTCAGTATTGAAACCCAAATGAATTGGTGTCAGTCAGCAATTCTATCTCTGAGCTATGGGCGCTCAGTAGAAGGAGTCAGACTTTTAGTGTGTGATATGCCATGTATTCATATGCCAGTAGTGAGAGTGTTCTAATTCATTACTGAATGAACGATGCGTTCATTATCCTATGTTTAGGGCATGAAATAAATGATAAAATAAACTGGACTCAAAGTGAATCAAAATGACTTGCTTTTTCACAACTGATAAAATTGACAGACATCAATACTTTGTATTTAAATAAAAATATTCATATCTTTATTCACTTCTCTTCTTTGGTGACTTCTTTGTGCAACTCAACTCAACTCTCAACTCTAGTCTTTATACTGTAAACTCTAAAACTCAAAATTTGACTCTCTGTGACAGCTGACATCACTTAAATATTTACCTCAATGTGACAGCTGACATCACTTAAATATTTACCTCACTGTAGCTTCTGGTGCACTCTTTCTCATCTCTAGCACTGACCCCTTTGCCCCTGGCTTGTCAAAATAAAATCTGCCAGCCACCTGCATTGCCTACTGCAAAATACACTTCTTTACAAAATTCTGCAATAACCAAAATAGTATTTAACACTCAGACTCAACATTGAGATCTACATAAAGTTCCTTGAGGAAGTAGAGCTACCCTTGTTCTACCCTTGTTCTAAAGGGTGGCTGCTGAAAAAGCTTATGGCAACACAAATCTGCACCATGCCACACAAGCAGGAGAACCTAATCATGGCTGTCAGACAATTTCTGCAACATCTCCCATAAAGCCAACCACCTGACTGCCCAGACTGCAATCTCCATGATTATTATATGTAGGGCACAGTTGAGTGAGAGATCAACAAAACTTTTTTTTAATATCAAGAATAAACTGAAGGCAAGGATTATGGCAACATTCACCGACTTAAACAAGGAGACAGTCCAGAAGAGATACTGGAGATGCTGAAGTTGTTGGGTTAAAAGCAATGGCAAATTTATTGAATATATTTCCTTTTTATTACTTAAAGATATTTTTTCTGCAATTTTAATAAATATATATGTTAAAATTTTTTTGTAACAATAAATCCATCGGATCCATATATATATATATATATATATATATATATATATATATATATAAATGCTGAGAGATAGAAAGAAATGTATTATGCCTCAAGTAATATATATATATATATGTGTGTGTGTGTGTGTATTACTTGAGGCATAGAAAGAGATGTATTATGCCTCAAGTAATATATATATATATATGTGTGTGTGTGTGTGTGTGTGTGTGTGTGTGTGTGTGTGTGTATTACTTGAGGCATAGAAAGAGATGTATTATGCCTCAAGTAATATATATATATGTGTGTGTGTGTGTGTGTGTATTACTTGAGGCATAGAAAGAGATGTATTATGCATCAAGTAATATATATGTGTGTGTGTGTGTGTGTATTACTTGAGGCATAGAAAGAGATGTATTATGCCTCAAGTAATATATATATATGTGTATGTGTGTGTGTGTGTGTGTGTGTGTATTACTTGAGGCATAGAAAGAGATGTATTATGCATCAAGTAATATATATGTGTGTGTGTGTGTGTATTACTTGAGGCATAGAAAGAGATGTATTATGCCTCAAGTAATATATATGTGTGTGTGTGTGTGTGTGTGTATTACTTGAGGCATAGAAAGAGATGTATCATGCCTCAAGTAATATATATATATGTGTGTGTGTGTGTGTGTTTGTGCGTGTGTGTATTATTTGAGGCATAGAAAGAGATGTATCATGCCTCAAGTATTTTTTGCAGAAGCTTTTAAACATCAGCATAGATGATATTTTGTTGAGAGTAATTGCGTGTTTTAACTTTTCAGTGCCATTCTTCATAGTGTTTCCTTATCTTGTGTTTTGACAGACTAAGCTAAGCTTTGTAAATATCTGAAGAGCAATTATTCATAAATTCTGCATAACTAAACATAAAATTAATTAGGCATAAATTCACATTTTAGAGACGAATGGTTAATAATTAACATACAATCCAACATAGCTAAACATACATAAGAAATTTTTGTCCCTCTGTGATATAAAATCTTGAAAGAAATATAAGCTATACTTATTTCCAAGTGATATTCTGTAAATTAACAGACATATATATAAATGTATTTGTGTGTATGTTAAGTAGACAAATTTCTTGTTAATCAAATTTACCATCGAGCTTTATATTCGACCTCAACAGGATACAGAAAGCACTGGATGGCCGTTTCGTCCTATATTTGGGACTCTCAGTGCGCATCCACTACCAGGAATCGAAATCCGACAGTTTGGTTATTAATGTCATACCAACTGTACCAAGGGCCCTGGTGACGAAGAGGTGACGAATTAAACTCGATAAAGCTCGTCGCTCCTCACATATAGGACAAAACGGCCGTCCAGTGCTTTCTGCATTCTGTTGAGGTCGAATATATGGCTCGATGAATTACTTAATAATTGTTCAAATCCTCCTACTACTTCAATCATATCTCTGTGCTTCAAACATGCTTAACTTACTATGGATTTAGCGACTTGGTTGGAGAAGTCGTGGCTTGGGGAGGCACTATCCTACGAGTAAAGGAGCTTGGACGAGTTCCACCACATAATTTGTGAGGAGCGGCACGCCTCATCAAGTTTAATTCGTCGCCCCGTTGTCACCAGGGCCCGTGGTACAGTTGGTATGACGTCAGCTTAATAACCTGACTGTTGGGTTTCGATTCCTGGTAGTGGATGCGTACTGCTGATGATTCCCAAATATAGGACGAAACAGCCGTCCAGTGATTTCTGCATTCTGTTGAGGTCGAATATAAAGCTCAATGAATTACTTAATATGTATATAAAAAATTCTTTATTTATATTTTATTCTAATTTATAATATTATTATAATTATAATATTAGGTCATATTTGTCTTGCTTCTTTATATATTCCTTATTTTACGTTCTATGAATAATTTTTCTATTCGTGTATGGGGATTCATTTTTTTCAAATGCCAAAAAATCTGAGTCGCAACATTGTAACTATGTATTAATATCTGCCTGCAACCCCTTTTCATTCTAATTTTGAATTCTCTTCTTTAGCTGGTTTCATTGACTTTCCCGTCTCAACATTTTGTCATTTATATTTCTCTTCTATTTCTGTATCTTTCTCTTTCCTTTTCCTTCTTATTTTTCTTTTCTTCTTTTCTCATCTCATTTTCTTCTTTTTTCTTGCCACTGTCTTTCTTTTTTTTATTAAATTCTTTTATCTTGTACGAATTATTTTTCAAAAACGAAAGTTAAGTATTATTTTCATAAAATCATTTTTTTTAATTAAAGCGTTTATTACCATCATTGCTAACTACCTGATGAAACATTGTTCTTTTAATGTCGAAACAAAATGTATAATTTGTAGTAGTTTGTACATGTTTTAAAATGTTAATTAATAATTATATATATATTAGTAACACAATACAGTTTCATTATCCTTTATCCGAAGTTTCCAAATTACACTATATATATATAGTATTTTTGTCATTATACATAAACACAGTACATATGCCATAGATGCATAGACTCAAATATATAATGTATGCATACTGTATATGCATTGTATGTGCATTGTGTTGCAGTGCTCGGAACAAGAAATCAGAGAGCCGAGTTCGGATTCCAGTTGAATTCGTTGCATTCAATTTATGCATTCGGAAATTTATTAATCCGTCTCTTCTCTATGGGTTAAATAACGCGACAGATTGGGTTCTGTTGCCTTGGCTGGCAACCAGTATACCGCAGACAGTAATGATAAACTACTGTCGGAAAATCTTCTGCCCGGTCAGTTCTGTCTCTTTCGAGACATGATCGCCCAAACGTGTATCACGTAGGACACTTAACTGACTTAACACACACACACACACATTTATACTCACACAGACGAGCTCAAAAAAATTCGAAAATTTCTTGAATTGCACCCTTTAAAAAAATTCTCGAATTGCACCCTTTAAAAGTTCAATTTCGTTGTAGTTTTTCACATGTTCTAATGTAATAATTAATCATAAATACTCATTGCTCTGTTTTCTTTTATTGAAGTACTGTTTTAAATTAATATTTTGTACGTTGAAGTTTTATTCTTCTTTTTTCTTAATTTGGATATTTTGAAAAAACAGTAGCTACTCTTGCATCTACGCATCGTTCATTCAGTAATGAATTAGAACACTCTCAGCTACTGGCGTATGTTTACATGGTATAACACACTCTAAAAGTTTGCCTTCTTCTACCGAATGCCCATAGCTCAGAGCTAGAATCATCGGTTGCCAGTCAAGGCTATAGAACCCAATCTGTTCTGTTATTTAACCTATAACTGAAGGGAAGAGATGGGTTAATACCTTTCCCAAGTATATTTGTGCATTAGTGAATGCAAGGGAATCAACTGGAATTCGAACTCGGCTCCTCGATTTGTCGTTCCGAGTCGATATCTACTGCACCACTTGTTTGCATGTCACAACGTTATGCACGAATGGAATTATTTGCAAAGGAGGCTGCACGAAATATTTGGATCTATCTATCTATCTATCTATCTATCTATCTATCTATCTATCTATCTCAGTCTGTTCATTATCTATCTATCTATCTATCTATCTATCTATCTATCTATCTAAACTTATTTATAAATGGAACTTTGTCTCTCTCTCTGTGTCTGTGTCTGTGTATCCGTTACCTATAGACTCTGAAACGGCTGAACCAATTTTCTTGAAAATTTACACAGTTGTACTATAAGCGTCAGCGAGAGTTCTTAGCTAGGTTTTGTGTCGAGGTACCCCGGATAAATATCGAAAATCGATAATCGAAAAAAATCGGGTTATAGAAGGAGTGGTCCGATTTTAATCAAATTTGATACACTCATAGACAAAGACATCAGAAACGATATTTAGAAGTTTCAAGGTTGCGGTTTTTACAATAGCGCAGAAAATCGATAATATATATATATATATATATATATATATATATATATATATATATATATATAAATCGATAGCAGGAAATCAAAATTTGACTTACATTCATTCATTTTTCTTTCAGTCTACGGTTTCACTTGGAAACTTTCTAGTCTTTCGTGCCAACGTCCAAAGAGTCTGAGCTCCAGGACTATGGATTAGTTTTAAAGCTTTCATTACACCGGGCAACGCCGGGCTATACTGCTTGTTTATCTTAATCAGGCTTTCTCCTTCGTATCCAATCTCTATTGTGTATATTTTTCCGATATCTCATTTTATCATTTGTTCTCCAAATAAAAAAAAGGCGTCGGTGTCTAAGATAAATGCTGTATGCCTGATTTAAATTGCATCGAGCAAGCTCGTAGCAGAATTAATCGGAAAATAGGGTGAATATAGTGCGGCTTTATCCAAGTCGCGGGAAAAATAAATGCTGTCTTTATGACCAGAACGCTATCAGAGCGAGCAATACGAATTCAGAAAGTCCTGTACTGATATTTCGTAGATTCCACAAAGGTATTTAATCTGGCACGATACAGTTATTGCTCTGGTGGCGATGCCCAAAACACATCGACTGTTTCTCTTAAAGAGAAGGCAAGATCCCAACCTAAAAGGTGCCGTTTTCCAGTTGGATGATTGACGACTAAATTATGTACATCACCAACGTTTACGTATAACCTAAAGCAGTGCTTCTCAAACTATCTGATATGGTAGACCGGAAGATTTTTTTTTGATTTTGTTTTTTTTTGTTTTTTTTTTTCAATGTGCCACAGACCGGCAAGCGAAGCAAAACCAATCCAGCTGAGTAAGAGGTGGGGGGGGGGGGGTTTGGGGGGGTACTTCGAACCCCGGAATTTTTTTTTTTTTTTTTTTGAGATATATACTATTTCAGGGACATTTTGAGACTATCTGTAATAAACATGAGAACATATCTTGTTCATTCTAAGGGCAGTCATCACTGACGTAACAAATCTTTCCAGTGTGCCATTGACCGGTACCATATTTGTGCTATATTAGTTTTGGCCTCTGGTTTCGAGGGTGTATATTTTTAAAAATTCAGAAAAAATATTTAAAGTTAATATTAATATTTCGTAAGCAATTTGAATTTAATAAAAAGCATTAATCTTCTAAAAAAATAAACAAACAGTAAAACAAAATATTAATTTTAATTAATTTAAGACGTATTTAAGTCTGATGCGTATTCAGTTCACTGTTTTGCTGTTCATTATATCGCATTCGTTAGTTGGATAGCAATAACTTTTAACATGAGTGAGTAAATGAACAATGTAGCCATTACAATATAAGACTAAAATGAAAATGTAAAAAAAAAAAAAAACGAAAACGAGTCAAATATCCTGGCAGTCTCTCGTGGCATAGAGTATTACTATTATTACTTTCTTTTCTGGAAAATCTCCACATACCGGCAGACGATGGCTCGGGTACCGGCAACGGTACGCGTACCACACTTTGAGTAGAACCAACCTAAAGTATACACCCGATCAATGCTTACTTATATCTTCAGTTTGATACTCGACATACAGACTTATAAACCTAAACTTTCAGACCCAAATATATACCCAACAAGTGTTTGCCTATAGGCTCAATTATCAGTCAGTCAGTTAAGTGCCACACATGATACACGCTTGGGCGATCATGTCTCAAAAGCTACATGACTGACCGGGCAGAAGATTATCCCGCAGTAGCTTGCTATTACTATTTGCATTAGAATGCAGATAGCAATAAACTATAGAAGCCAATCTGTCCTGTTATTTAACACATAACTAGAGGAAAGAGACATATTAATACCTTTCCCAAAGGTATTTGCGCGTAAATGAATACAATGAATTCAGCTGGAATTTGAACTCCGCTTACCGATTTCACTCTCCGAGCCGATAACCACTAAACCACAACATCAAGTATACATCCTATCAGTCAAGTGTCATACGTGATACACGCTTTGGGCGATCATGTCTCGAAAGAGATATGACTGACTGGGTAGAAGATTCTCCCTCAGTAGGTTGCCATTGCTTTCTGCGGTAGACTGGTCGCCAACCAAGGCTATAGAACCTAATCTGTCCTATTATTTAACCCATAACTGGAGGGAAGAGACTGATTAATACCTTTTTCGAGGATATTTGCGCGTAAGTGAATGCAGGGAATTCAACTTTAATTCAGACTCGGTTCCCCGAGCCGATTTCTACTTCACCACAACGAGCATACCTATAGTCTCAAATATAAACCTGACCAAAATTTACCTTTACGTACAATTATAAAAATTATATATATATATATATATATATATATATATATATATATTACGCTCTCAAACCCTGATTGATCCCGCTGGAAGAATGGTAGACTTTGAAAAACACTAGCTACTCTCGCATGTACGCATCCTTCATTCAGCAATGAATTAGAACACTCTCAGCTATTGGGCGTGTATAATGATAATATACACGCTAAAAAGTTTGCCTCCTTCTACCGAGCGCCCGTAGCTCAGAGGTAGAATCACCGACTGACGCCAGTTCGGTCGGGTTTAAATTCTGGGTAAAAAGCAATCAGCTGTCTAACCGTACTGATGATACAGCGAAACAGATCTGTCTGCGGATGACTATATATATATATATAAATATATATATCTCTGTGTGTGTGTGTGTGTGTGTGTGTGTGTGTGTGTGTGTGTGTGTGTGTGTGTGTGTGTAATGAATTCTACCGTCGATTTCGACGTGCGAGGATCCGACAACCTGATTCGTTTTTTGTTTGTGTAGTGTGTGTCGCTTCAGTCCCGCTAGTCACCTGCATACAAGACCACATATTGTGCACCAGCGAGGATCTCGGGACATACCCACAGGAATATTTGCTGACTTTTTTCGCCGTTGTGTTTTGACTCTTCGGCGATCAATACGTCTGATTTCGAAATTTCTTTATACAACTCTGGAACAAATATCTTCAGTTATTTCTTTCCCGGGCAACTCACTTGAAGTTAGTATAAGGCACATCGACTGATGAGAGGTTACATGAGGACCTTAGGTATTCTGTTGTCACTTATATTTGCAAAATGACCAGCCAAGCAAAGCCACGCTTGCATTCCACCAATGTTGCATTTTGCAAGAAGATCAGCATTGGGCATTTATCATCAAAAGTAGAGCCAAAAATCGCATGGAGATAAGTTTTGTGGAAGACATGATTGCTTCCCCGACGGCTACAATCTCCAGGAGTTTAAATGTCAGGTCAATAGACACCTCCTAACACACTAACTCGTCTCCATTCTTTCAAACACTCTTCCCGTCTACTCAGCCTCCGTATCTTTACCCATATATCACCCTCCTTTTGACATTTCCTATATCTAACTACTCTCTCTCTCTACCTTCCCCTATGTATCCCCATGCGCAATAGTAGCAGTGGAATGCCTTGCTTGGAGTGAAATTATTAAAAAAAAACATCCAGCTGATTGATGGGTCTACAACAGTGTAGTCAAAACGGCTGCTCTATGTAAACCAGTATTTTACTGTCCATTTTGATTTGATACCTCTTTCTCAATCCATAGGCGGTATATATATATATATATATATATATATATAGATGTAGGCTGAAATATAAATGGGGCTAATGTTTACCAATATCTTCAAGCATCAACCCGACCAATATTAAGATATCAACTCAAGTATATACCAGACCAATGTTTAACTATTGGTTCTGGTATGAATACGACCAATATTTACCTTTCGATTCATGTATAAGCACAATTAATATTTACTTATAAACTCAAGTATAAACTCAGCCAATATTTACTAATATACTCAGTTAGGAATCCGATCAATGTTTTCCTATAGTCTTAATTATAGACCCAATCAATATTTACAAGTTTTTTTTTTTTTTTTTTTTTTTTTAATCATTTCACCCCGAGCAAGGCAGAAACGCCACTGATGTGCAGGGGGTTACATAAATGTAGAAAGATTAATTAGAAAAGAGTGAGGAGTACAAGCTAGTTAGAAAGGAACAATAGAAAACTGAGAAAGCAGGTGCAATGACAGGTACATGGGCGGAGAGAAAGGGAAGGTTATACAGGGGAGGGGAGAGAGCTAGAGGCCAGTGGTTAGTAGGTGAGTATTAACTTTGCTTTTAAATTTCTGGAGGTCGTAGCCGTCAGGAAAGCAAGAATACGGGAGTGAGTTCCACAGGCGGGAAGTGCGAGAGAGGAAGCTGCTGGAGTAGAATTGTCGTCTGCGTTTGGCTAACCTGACTGTGAATGGGTGGGACCCAGTTGCCAGTCTGGTTGAACGGGTAAACACCTGTTGAGGAGGCATCAGTGACTTAAGCTCATCCGAGCAGAAGCCATGAAGGTATTTATAGAAGAGACAGAGGGAGGCCACATTTCGACGATGGGAAAGTGGCTGCAGACGAGTCGCCAGATCAGAACCTATCACATTACAGACTCTCCTTTGGAGCTTGTCGAGAACACTGAGGAGAACGGCAGGGGCACCTGACCATAAATGGCAGCAGTACTCCATGCACGGACGGATGGTTGACTTGTATATATGCAGGATGGATTCAGGTGGAAAAAACATCCTGGATCGACATAGTGACCCAATCTTCTTAGCAGTAGATTTTGCTATGGATTCAATATAGTGCTTCCATTTGAGGTCTGAGGACAGGGTAAGTCCGAGGAGGCGTAGTGTATTACTCTCCGGGAGAATCATCTGGTCCATGCTTATGGGAGGCAGAAGAGGTTGCCTGTAATGGTTGACAGACAACAGCTTGGTCTTCGAGGAATTGAAGTTGACAAGCCACTTCTTGCCCCAGTTCACCACAGAGTGTAGATCCCGCTCAAGGTCAGCAGCGAGATTTTGTCTGTCCGCCACGACAGGTTTCTTACTGGAGCGGGAGTATATTGTAGTGTCATCTGCGTAGATGCCTACTTGGGACCTGATCTCATCTGGGAGGTCGTTGATGAAAATAAGGAAGAGCGTTGGGCCCAGGATAGAGCCTTGTGGGACACCAGCATTCGTGCTGTAGGACGAAGAGGCACGCCCATTCAGAACGACCTTCATTTTGCGGTTATTTAAGAAAGATTGGATTAGGTCAAGCAGGCGACCGGTAATACCATAACCGCGTAGTTTGCATAGGAGGCCAGGGTGCCAAACCCTGTCGAAAGCCTTGGAGATATCCAGAGCAACCGCGCGAGCCTCGTCAGACTCATCAAGGGCCTGTAGCATGTACTCCGTTACAGTAGTTAGCAGGTCGGCTGTGGACCTGTCAAAATCAATAGCATTTAATCACCACCGAATGGAACCTAAAGTTTCACCAATCCGGATGAGTAATCATGCATTCAAAGAGTTTCCATGTCTCCAACGCCTACTGGGTCCAAACGCTCACTCATGACCTCAAATGGAATGTGCATGTTCCTGCCGTCACAAAAGATAGTGGAAGATTGATCAGCTCCCTGTATTGCTCTAGAAAATAGCCGATCTCCCGCTGCCATGCCCTATCATTAAATAAATCAGATCTGAGCAAGAATGAAGTATTACGCGGCCTTGTGTGTGATCAATTATTCTCCACCCTGGTAGCCTCCCACTATCCTATCGCTATTGCCATGGCAGATGTTTAGACGAGTTACATTCCTTAGTTCCAGCCAACTTAGACATTCACAACTAGGACCCGATATGTCATGTGTACAGTTCAACTCAGAAGGTGTCTTCTTCAGAACTGTTACTTTCTGGAACAGACACGCGAGAGGATGCTTCCATGACGGATACAATCTTGTTCTTTATAAGTCCAGGGTCAACTGATATCTATCCTACACATCCTCATAATATGCATTTCTGAATCCCTCCTTCCACATCCCTTAATTAGTAACCGTCTATCTTAAGGGAAATATCATTTTTTTTTTTTAACAGAGTCAATGTTTACCTGCAGGTTTGAGAATAATCCAACCAATATTCACCCCAGGGGCAATATAATTTTTAAAGGATGCAATTTGGGAATGATTTATGAACAGCGAATTTTTTAGCGAGTCTGTATGAGTATTAATGTGTGTGTGTGTGTGTGTGTGTGTGTGTGTGTGTGTGTGTGTGTTGATACATATCAGTCAGATAAGTTTCCTACGTGATATACGTTTGGGCGATCATGTCTCGAAAGAGACAGAACTGACCGGGCAGAAGATTTTCCGACAGTAGTTTATCATTACTGTCTGCGGTATACTGGTTGCCAGCCAAGGCTACAAAACCCAATCTGTCGCGTTATTTAACCCATAGGGAAGAAACGGATTAATAAATTTCCGAAGGATATTTGCACAAAATTGAATGCAACGAATTCAACTGGAATTCGAACTCGGCTCTCTGATTTCTCGTTCCGAGCACTGCAACACAATGCACATACAATGCATATACAGTATTAAATATTTGAGTCTATGCATTTATGGCATATGTACAGTGTTTATGTATAATGACAAAAATACTATATATATATATATAGCGTAATTTGAAACTTCGGATAAAGGATAATGAAATATATTATTATTATTATTATTATTATTATTATTATTAACCCTCTAGGGCCATTCGTATCATGTTTGATACAATATGAAAACAAGCCTTGAAAGAAATATTTTCCTGAAAAATTTTTTAAGAGAAATATTTTATAAATTTCAAATGAAAGCAGTGCTGACTGCTCAGTCAATGAATACCAAATGTTTCCTTATAGGGAAATACCAAATGTTTCCTTATAGGGAAATACTGTATCAAATATGATACGAATGGCCCTAGAGGGTTAATTAACATTTTAAAACATGTACAAACTACTACAAATTATACATTTTGTTTCGACATTGAAAGAAAAATGTTTCATCAGGCAGTTACTAATGATCATTATTAACTCCATGATGAGACATTGTTCTTTCCATGTCGAAACAAAATGTACAATTTCGTTGTAGTTTGTACATGTTCTAAAATGTTAATTAAAATGAACAATTTTGTTGTAGTTTGTACTTTGCAGATGTTCTAAAGTAATAATAAATATTCATTGCCCTATTTTTATATTGACCACTATTTTAAATAATGTTTTGAACGTTGCAATTACTTTCTTAGTTCTTATTCATTTATATATATATATATATATATATATATATATATATATATATATATATTCATGAGTTCTTTCGGTGACTAGCACGTGTATACACTGCTTATATACCACACGTTAAAATTTCCATTCACTGATTCCATGCGTCGGTGGTTTAGGGAGTAGCGACTCAGACTGACACCAAATCGGTCGAGTTTCGATCCCGGCCAGAAGCAAGTGGATGCATCTAGCCGCTGTGATACTGCGAAACAGGCTTGTATATGGATGACTAATATATTATGCTCTCATTGCGATTGTGCTCTCTGGAGAACAAAATTTTTAAAAAACATTTTCCACTTCTGCTATATGCGTGACTCTTCAGAAATGAATTGATTTATTTCGATGACTGGCGTGTGTATACACTGCTTATATACAACACGTTAAAATTTCCATTCACGGATTCCATGCGTCGATGGCTTAGGGAGTAGTGACTTCGACTGACACCAAATCGGTCGAGTTTCGATACCGGCCAGAAGCAAGTGGATGCGTTTAACCACACTGATGAGCTGTAATACAGCGAAACAGGCTTGTATGTAGATGACTAATATATATATATATATATATATAAAATCGTGTAAAATCCTTTGTACAATAAAGACGGAAGCTGATGATGTTTCATCTGAAATAACGTGTCTGCCTTAATTTTTTTTTTTTTTTTTTTTTTTATTTATTTATTTATTTATTTATATATATATATATATATATATATATATATATATATATCGTAGAATACTTGGGATATAAGTCAGATAAATTCCACTAGAGACGAACTCAAAAGAACTCAATGTTAAATTTATTTATTTCATTTAACAGAGTAATATAATCTAGAAAAAATAGTAGAATATCTAAAAAAGATTTATCGAGTATATATATATATATATATATATATATATATATATATATATTAGTAATACAGTACAAGTTGAGTATCCTTTAACCGAAATTTCCAAATGTGAAAACCTCTAACATCAGAAAGTTTTTTTCGGATGCTGATTTGACTTGATACAAATGGAAATCTTCATAATGAAACATGGCTACCCTTGGCTTGTTTATTGTGTTGCAGCGTTACAATTAAAAGGCTGCTTTTTTCAGTTTTCATTATATTTAGCTGCAAATCAGAATCCATGTTTGTCTTTTATACAAAGACTATACTTGTATGTCTTGTAACATTTTAATCAAAACACATTGTTGATAGAGACTAACAGATGACCGAATTTTCTTTCTCCCCCTCACAGTGATGGCGTCGACGACGTACACTGTTCCTCCAGTTTCCCCACACCTGATGTAGAAATATTGTTTAGTGTTGCATTTGTATATTTTTTAAAGTAGTGTTAATGTTTTTGTTCACGTTACAGAAAGTACGAAACTTAATATACGTCAAATCTTAATTTCACAACTTAAAAATCCGTGTTAGGATTACAAGACTTGCGCCATTACTTGCATCTGTATGTACACAAAATTGATTAGATTTTATATAAAACTACCTTCAAGCTACATGTATAAATTATGTAAATGTAAAGGAACATCTTGTTTATGCTTGGGTTGCATTCCAAAACGGCCCTATTTTATAAATGCTATATACAGGTTAGATAGCCTGTATTTCAAAATTCGAAAAAATCTGAAAACTTCCATTCTATAGAATTTCAGGTAAAGGATGATTCTCAACATGTGTTTTTATAAATAGTGTCAAATTCCAAAATTAGCTGATACCACTATTGCATATATGCTGTCACAAGTCCTTAAGAAAAGTTATGTTAATGTACTTTAGGGCTTCCTTCACATGAATGGGAGTTCGCTAGACTGTTACGTGATAGACATATATCCGGTTTCCACGAGAGTAAAAAAAATAGACAGGTCCACGAGATTCAAAAAGCTAGACATTGGTCTGTTTAAACGTAGTCGAGTGAGAAGTTCCCAGGCTGACCAAGATACTGTCTTGGAATTTAACCAAACATTTATTTTATCCGGGTTGTATGTTTGTTGATGTTGTTTTGCGGCATATAAACACTTCTATAGGTTATTTAATGCCAAAATATAAGTAGTTTTAACACAGTTTTGCTGCATCAATTGCATATATTTTGTACATAATTTTATACTTTAAGATTTTTGTTGGTGGATTCCCTATTTACCCATAACTGGGATCCTATCAGATTCTACCACCCCAGGTTAGAGTAGATCTGAGAATAACAGCAATTAAGAGGTTGTTCCAGAATCCTCAAACTTGTAATCTCCTGGTCAGAGGCCTTGATGGTGAATGTAGTTTATCGCCATACTCAGGATCATCGATATTGGGAAAGAAGACTATTCATTCTGTTAAAATAAAATTCAACAAAAGATGATTTGACGTCATCATCATTGTGATACTCGTTCCCAGTCGATATTTTTTTTCATGGTGACAGTCAGATAGAGTCAAATTAGGGGAATAAGAAAGATGATTAACCATTTCTTAACCGCAATTACGAACAGCGTTCACTGAAATCAAGCACTTGTGTGCTAGATCATTGTCCTGATAAAACGAGACTTCTTTCGTCAGTGTTCCTGGGCGTTTGGCCTTGAGAGTCTTTCATAACTGCCTCATCAAGATGGCATATTACTCTCCATTGGTGGTGTAGGCCTTCTGAAGATAGTCAATAACCACAATACATTTTGCATTCCCACCAAAAAACTAAGGTCATCACCTTCGCTGAAAGTGTGACGACTTTTACCTTTTGAGCTGGTGCGGAGAAGTATTTTTGCTTCATAGATTGACTCTTTGTGTCTGGGTCAAATCGATGAACCCAAAACTCAACCTGGGTTAGGAAATGTTCAAGAAAACTAGCTGAATAAGTTTCGGTGTCAGATTTTCTCGTGATGTGATCACCATGGTGCGCTTTTGATCAAGTGTCATAACACATGGCACCCACTGAGCAGAAACCTTCATCATGTCAAGTTCGTTTGCAGAATATTCTCAACTCTCTCACGGGATATGCTAATGGTATTGCCTATTTGATATATATATCGCATGTCATCCATCACCATGTGTCAAAGAAGATAAATGTTTTTCGCGGCGGTCCCAGTTTCAGGAATGCAAGACTCTCCCATCAGCTTTGCACTGTTAATAAAGTTGAAGCATCATCCCCTAATGTACAAACCATGTCGGCATGAATATTCTTGCGAAGGTTAAACCCTTTTTTTGCACCTACTTGATAACACCCCGATGTCAAATTTTGTCCATTTCCAAGAGAAGTCGCTACTAGTTACTTTTAAAGTCATCTTTGAACAGTCAAATATCAGTTTACATTTTAATAAACAATGTATCTAAACTTATTTATAACGGGAACTTTGTGTGTGTGTGTATGTGTCTGTATGCGTGTGTGTCCGTTACCTATAGACTCCGAAACGGCTAAACCGACGTTTTGGAAAATTTACACAGTTGTACTATAAGCCTCTGTGAGTGTTATTAGCTAGGTTTTGTGTCGAGGTACCCCCGATAAATATCGAAAATCGATAATCGAAAAAATCGGGTTATAGAAGGAGTGGTCCGATTTTAATCAAATTTGATACACTCATAGACAAAGACATAAGAAACGATATTCAAACGTTTCAAGGTTGCAGTTCTTACAATAGTGCAGAAAATTGATAATATATATAAATGGCAAGATGTTTGTGTGTGTGTCTGTTTATCTGCCTGTATGTCAGTATTTTTTCAGCCCTTTTATTTTAGTTTTTGCTTCGGGTTTGGCTCTAAGTAGATATAATTGTAGTTCTTAGTCTTAGCCATGACACCATTTACTCAGAGGACTTTTTTAGCCTTCAAAATTCAGTTTACGACGAAAAAACTTATTTGATATCAATACCAGGAAATCAAAATTTGACTTACATCCATTCATTTTTCTTTCAGTCTACGATTTCGCTTTAACTGGAAACAACTATTGCTTTCGTGCCAACGTTCAAAGAGTCTGAGCTCCAGGACCATGGATTAGTTTTAAAGCTTTCATTACACCCAAGCAACGCCGGGCTATAATGCTAGTTTATTCATAAAAAGAGTTTAAATTAATGTATACAAGACTGCACAGTTCTTGTATCACTTTTTCATGGAGAGCCTATGAATTTGTTAGACCACCCTCGTACACTAGAAGCAAAAAGTGGAGAAAAACATACAGTAAAAAAGGGGTTTGCATTAAAAGGGTTTGCATAACTCCGGTTTGCATTAACCCTGGAACACTTACCATCAATTAAAGTTACACCACTACTTACCATAGGTATATCATACCCGATTTTGAAAGTATCAAAAAAATATTAAATATAAATCTTTATTTGAAATATTTTACATTCAGGTACTTCAAAATTTGTACTTTAAGTTAACATTAATATGAACTGAAAAACATATTATTTAGGTAAGAAGATCAGGTACTGAAAATTTAATTAAATTATAATTAAAATGGCGTCATTTGCGCTGGGTACTATATAACCATGGTTAGTGTTCTTGGGCTCTCGTCCAAATGGTAGACACAGGACAGGTTTTACATTAGATTTAAAATGCGAAGTTAAGCAATGTTGAGCCTGGTCAGTACCTAGCTGGGTGAACTGATTGGAAATACCATGTGCTGTAAGCTCGTATATCCGGGTGGTGTAATAAATGAAAGATGGGAATTGTTAATCGGAAAGACGAATTCCTATTATAGTCGGGTTCATCGTATTCAGTCAGTCAGTTAAGTGCCATACGTGAAACACGCTTGGGCGTTCATGTCTCGAAAGAGACATGACTGACTGGGCAGAAGATTATCTCGCTATAGGTTGCCATTGCTTTCTGCGGTAGACATGGTTGCCAGCCAAGGTTATAGAACCCAATCTGTCCTGCTATTTAACCTATAACTGGAAGGAAGAGACGGATTAATACCTTTCCCAAGGGTATTTGCGCGTAAGTGAATGCAATGAATTCAGCTGGAATTAGAACTCGGCTCCCCGATTTCTCGTTCCGAACCGATATCCACTAGACCTTTACGCACATCCTTCACTTAGCCGCAAATACTCTTGGAAAATGTCTGATAGATAGATAGATAGATAGATAGATAGATAGATAGATAGATAGATAGATATGATAATGAACTGACTGAGATAGATAGATAGATAGATAGATAGATAGATAGATAGATAGATAGATATGATAATGAACTGACTGAGATAGATAGATAGATAGATAGATAGATAGATAGATAGATAGATAGATAGATAGATATGAACTGACTGAGATAGATAGATAGATAGATAGATAGATAGATAGATAGATAGATAGATAGATAGATAGATAATGAACTGACTGAGATAGATAGATAGATAGATAGATAGATAGATAGATAGATAGATAGATATGAAATAACTGACTGAGATAGATAGATAGATAGATAGATAGATAGATAGATAGATAGATAGATAGATAGATAGATAATGAATGACTGAGATAGATAGATAGATAGATAGATAGATAGATAGATAGATAGATAGATAGATAGATAGATAAGAACTGAACTGAATGACTAGATAGATAGATAGATAGATAGATAGATAGATAGATAGATAGATAGATAGATAGATAGATTGTATGTAGGATTAAGATCAAGCATCTTGTAATATTGGAAAGGGGAAGAGTCGAGGTAGCGAATCATCAGCGCCCCAAGGGGTATGTGCAAGGACTAATTGGATCAGTTGTCAGAGTCCACAGGCGTAACGAAACACTTCATCATGCCATAGAAAGGTTCCACCAGAAACTACAGCAAGCTCCAGATACCATTTACAGAATAAAAATATTGCTGCTACGATAAGAGAGTTACCCTGTTCCGGACGCCTCACTATCAGGCGGATAATCCGAACTAAGAAAAACGTTTACCTACGGCACCCTCAACGAGGAGACAAACACTCCAGAAAAGATGAAAATACAAGCATATTACCCGGGGTGAACGTGTATCGTCTACCCAGAAATTTCTTGACATAAATATCATGTCGCAGCAGGGTGCCAGTCACCGAGACAAACTGCGATGACAAAATCACTCACGAAAAAAAGAGGTGGAGGTACAAAGGCTGCTCCTGAATGAGATGAGATTCCGTAGCTCATGTGTGTGCAGCTGTTAAATTCACTAATTACACCACCTCAGGCCCACACAGCTAGGACCCGCCCTTCCATATTCACAGTGACAAACCATCACCATTCCCTTCGAGTTTGATAAAAAGTAAGTTCAGCTAGGATTGCTATTTTGTGGAACAAAATTCCAAGGAGTTGCTTTCCTGACAATGTTGACCATGTCCACCATAGTTTATGAACATAGAATACAGCACAGTACATAATCTGTTCAATGACACAACATCAAAGATTAACACTCACGAGTCAGACACTCTACTGAATCTGACTATATCGTCAATACTCGGGAAAATATGGTCGCCTTTATACACGTCGCATTGAATATTTTGTGCCTTCTGATTGGTTAACCATTTTATTGGTGAACTATTAAATGAGTCGGTTCATGGCTAGCTCACTAGTATACAAGGATACCCAAAAACTCCAACAGACAACTAAAGTTTTGTTATCTTTAAGTCCAAGGTCAACCGATATCTGTCCTACTCTTTCTCATATCCCTTTCTTCCTCCCTTATTATCTCATTCAGTAACTCTCTACCTTGAGTGGCCTTTGGGCCTTGTATTCATGAACTATCGGTAAAAGAAATGCGTATACAGGGTGATCCAAAAGTAGGTGGACAGTAAATGATAATATTTATTTTGAAATTACATATGCAGTTATATTTACTATTACAATTATAACATCGACAATGAAATTTTATGGTGTGTAATAAAACAAATGCGCTTAAATTTTATCAACTCTTGTCCATCACAATTTACATAACTTTGAAGTCTACCCCTCACGCTTCGAGAAGCATTTTTGCACAAATTTCTTTGTTATTCGTCTATATTTCTGAGATGAGGTAGTATTTACAGTATTTACATTATTCGGACTATTGTCCTCATGTTTGTTGCTATTTTTACAGCGGTTCGGCCGTTGTACGCTCTTCAGGAACTAGAAATTTTGAACCGAACCCTTTATTACGATTACTGGGGTATATGAACTCCATTACTTGCAAGAAGCCTTGATTGGAAGTCATGAATTATCTCCCTCTAATCCAGCAAGTTACTAGTTCACCACTGGTGTAGCCTGGTATTGAACTCACAACTCTAAGAGTCAAGTCAGGAACTAACCAACGTCTATATCCACTGGGCCATGTGTCCTTAAGGAAACATCGTACAAATGGCAACAAAGATGAGGACAATAGTCTAATTTCTTTGTTCAGTGTTCTATATTCTGAATCTGACTATATCGCCAATACTCGGGAAAATATGGTCGGCTTTACACACAACGCATTGAATATTTCGGGGCTTCTGATTGGTTATCCTTTTTAGTTGTGAATTATTAAATAGGTCAGCTCATGGCTGGCTCACTAGTATATAAGGGTAACCAAAAACTCCAACAGACAACTACAATTTTATCTTTAAGTCCAAGCTCAACCTATATATGTCCTACTCTTCCTCATAATACTCTCTTATTTCTCTTTCCTCCTCCCTTATAATCCATTATCCCTTATATTCTCACTCAGTAACTCTCTACCTTGAGTGGCTTTTGGGCCTTATATTTATGAACTATCAGTTTGGGATTTGTTTTTTTTTGTTTTTTTGTTTTTTGCTTTTTCTTTTATCGTTCCCAATTCATAATTTCTGGAATTTCATCTGTTATCCTTTTTTTCAGTTCTTTGTGGGATGTTTTATACTAATTCATTTTTATACTAATTCATTTTTATTGTTCATTTTTCTTTATTAGATAATCACTTTTATTTTGTAGAAATACTCAATGGCAATTGGAAGGAGATTTTAACGCGGCTGAGACGTTCGTTAATTGCAACTGATATTCGAAGTTTACGTCTTGTCATCCAATCAGTGTTGAAAGGAATTTATATAATAAACGTTGAAAATGAACATAAGCGAGGAAGATATGTACACCTACGACTACTACGGCACAGTCTCATCGATTCCAGTAGAAGAAGTGGTGCCCGTCTCGATCATCTACAGTATAACGCTCCTGTTGGGCGTTGTGGGGAACTCTTTGGTAATATTTTGCATTCTCAAATACCAAAGAATGAGGAGCATCACGAATATCCTGCTACTGAGCCTGGCTCTGGCAGATCTTCTTCTTGTGCTTATTTGTGTTCCCATTAAGGTAAGTCCGTTTCGCATTTATTTTTTTATTTGTAATAAGTGAGACGTTGCGCATTCTCAGGCTAACGTTATCAGCTGACAAGTAGAAAAACTATATTGTATCTCAATTGATAACTTTTCCGTTACACCCAGTGGTGTGTAGGGTAGAGTTTTTTCTGTTTCCGTTACAAACTTTTTTTTTTATGGAGCAGCGTTTTTAGCCCTGCGCCCAACCCCCAAACCTGGAGGAAGATGATTTTCTAAGCGTAGCTTAGACGTGACACATAGCCGAAAGTAGAGGGCACCCAGTGATGATCGAACTCACCACCCAGCTATAATGATTCCAGCGAGACGAGTTTGCTAACCATTACGGTACACCAAGGTACATATATATATATATATATATATATATGTGTGTGTGTGTGTGTGTGTGTGTGTGTGTGTGTGTGTGTGTGTGTGTGTGTGTGTGTATTCATGGCCGTATCTGACTACCGGGAAAACCGGGCACGGGTCCGGGCCGATCCGTGCAATCATAGTGAAAATCCGAGCAAGGAAAAATGTCTTCGTCAGAAATCAAACTAAACAATTCACAAAGAAAGAAAGAAAGAAAGAAAGAAAGAAAGAAAGAAAGAAAGAAAGAAAGAAAAACGAAGAAAACATCCAAATGAACGCAGTAAAAATCTGTTTGTTTATTTATTAATTTTGGGAGAAAAGACTGGTTATACTCAGAAAGTCCGAACCCGATTTCCTGGTTTCGTTCCCGTTCTGTGCCTAATTTCCTTTGGAATAACGGAAAAAATCCGCAAAAATCATAGTTTCTGGAAACGGATGACACTGATGACGTCATCACATTGTCAACTAATAAATCCGGGCAATTTTCTCTGTGCCCCGTGTTTTTTAGCATCAGCTACGGCTCAGTATATATATATATATATATATATATATATATATATATATATATAGCAACTCAGCACTTTTCTTTGCTTGGAAAAATATTTTCCTATTTATTAATTACTTTCTGAAAGTCATGAGAAGATTAACCTGCATTCATTGCATTATGAGATATCATATATAACATAGAAGTTCAGCACTCGTTCCTTTGTGTCTAATGATATTTTCATACCTCTTAATAATTTGTTTAGTTTATGAATAGCATGAAGTGATTGTCCAGCATACATAGTCATATACGAGATTAGATATTACATAGTAGTTTAGCACTCATTTTTGTTTCTAACGTCATTTTCCTATGTCTTAATACTTTCCTTAATTTCCGAAAGACATGAGGATATTGTCCCGCTGTCACTGACATAGACGAGTTTAGATTATACTTAACAGTTCAGAGCTCTTCTCTTTGTTTCTAATAATATTTTCCTATCTCTTTACTTACTTTCTGAATGTCATGGCTACATATTATCCCTTGATATTTTTTACGGCATATCGACCTGAATTAGTTGGTTATGTTTTGCATTTCTTTGTACTAGTCGTAGAACAGTTCTCCGTGTCCTTTATAATGACACGATTTTTCCTATTTTACTTCTTATTTATGCTTGTCTACTAATTTGCATACGATACTACACCTCCCTGAATCGGAAAGGTCCTGCACCCTTTTTATTTTTTTATTATTTTATTTTTTTATATTTTTTTTTGCTTTTAACTCAATATCACTCAATAAGTCCCGCGCCGGACATATAGATGTCACTACTAATAAACAATTTATACGATTTTTATGAAATATTAAACGCGATCGCACAGACACAAGTGATGCTAAACGCTAAAGTCGAAGAAAATCGGCAGTTGTCCCGAAAAATCACAAAAATATCCGCAAACTCGTTTTGGCCGATTGTAAATTGAATTTACATGATATAGCAGATGAGTTGAACATATCAAAAGCCTATGTATTCACCATTTTGCATGAACATTTGTCAATGAGAAAGCTTTGTTCAAAATGAGTGCAGCGTTTGCTCACAGTCAATCAAAAGCAACAACGCGTCGACGATACAAATCGTTGTTTGCAACTGTTTCAACGCAAAAGGACATTTTGCGTAAATATGTGACAATGAATGAAACATGGATCGACCACTTCACTCCGGAGTCAGCTGGGTGGACAGCGGTAGGTGAAAACCGTTCAAAGCGGCCAAAGACGCAAACATCATCCAGCAAGATTTTGGCTTCCGTATTTTGAGATGCTCAAGGTATTTTGTTCATCGATTACCTTAAGAAAGGAAAAACCATCAATAGCGTGTATTATATAGCATTATTAGTGCGTTTAAAGGAAGAAATCGCCAAAAATAAAACGGACACAAGTGAAGAAGAAAAGGTTATCTTTTATCAAGACAACGCCCTGTGTCACAAGTCGATCGCAACGACAACAAAACTACATGAACCTTCCGCACCAACTCTATTCTCCAGATCTGACTCCCAGCGACTACTGGCTTTTTGCAGACCTCAAAAGAATGCTTCGGGTAAAGAGATTTGGTTCTAATGAAGAAGTGATATCTGAAACTGAGGCGTATTTTGAGGTCAAAGACAAGTCGTTCTACAAAAAAAAGCATCGAATTTTTAGAGAAGCGTTCGAATTAGTGTATCACCCTAGAAGGAGACTATGTTAATGAATAAAGTCGAGTTTTGTGTGTGTGTGTGTGTGTGTGTGTGTGTGTGTGTGTGTGTGTGTGTGTGTGTGTGTGTGTGTGTGTGTGTGTTCCTAGTTGTTTTTCAGCGTAATATCATAATGTTATTGAATGGTTGCCCGTTCATACGATATTCCGAACTCAAAAACGTGTTCAGTCCTATTTACATAGTTCAGACTGTTGTCATCATATTTGTTGCCATAATTACGTTTCAATCGTACGCTAAGGATTTCTATCTATATTTCTGAGATAAGGTATTTTAATTATTTACGCTATTTACATTTTCCGGACTGTTGTCCTCATTTTTGTTGCTAAATTCACGCCGCTGTATGCTCAGATACATGGCCTAGTGGATAAAACTGTTGGTTGGATCCAGTGACTTGACCCAAGCAGTTGTGAGTATGCTCTTGCAAATGTGAAGAAAAAGATCTTCAACGATTTTATCCACTAGGCCATGTGTCTGTGCGTAGAACGGCCGAAATGTCGTAAATATGGCATCAAAAATGAGAAAAAAAGTAAATAATTACAATACCTCATCTCAGAAATACAAACAAGTATTCAACCCCGTCGATTGGAACCAAGAACAAACTGCATGTATCGCCGGAAAGGGACAAGCTGTTTACTATACGCATGTCTATCTGACTAACTCTAGTGCAAAGCTAACGCATGTCTACTTTTCTGTTATTAATTAAAACGACAAAATCTGGGATGAAATAACCTGTAAAAGATGGATATGCAAATGTCGCTTAACAATTATGCTGAAAACTTTTTAATGTGAGATTCTTTATCTTCTTTTCAAATTCAAAGCCCTCTCTTTGCGCCTGTGTCACTGACTCATAGACATTTTAAAGGTCTATCAGACCAAGTAAAATTATGCTAATTCCTTACATTTAGTAATTTATGAAGCTTTCCCATTCCAAAATGTATTAATACAATCTGCGAAAATAGACTTGCGTAACCCTACAATTGATATATACTTTTCGCCATTTTCAGTACCGTCGGCGCCGATCAGCGAAGCAGTCGAATTTGATTTAAGCTTTTTGAGTTTCTATTTGGTCTATGAATTTGCAATCTGCAACATTTTTTTCATCACTGATTTTCACTTAACTTCCCAAAAAGGCGTAGAAATTGCTTTTGCGTTCGTTTTCCGGATATTTCCCATTTTATACGGTTTTCTGGTTGAAATGCTGATTTTTTTTTTTTACAAGGACTCTTCATTTGCTGAAATTATTGGCTTAGACCAAATTTTATATCCGAAATAAATACATACATACATACATATATATATATATATATATATATATATATATATATATATATATTGATTGTTTAATACTTCGTTTTTGGTCCTAATAGGGTTAGACCAGTGCACATTTGTATTAAAAAGTGTTCTATACAATTATAATGTGGAACTTTTGAATATTTTTCATTTTTAAACGAGTTATTTCGCTACCTCGGTTTCCACCATGAGTGGTGTCTTCTTCAGGCAATTTTTAATATTAAAAATCGCCTGAAGAAATCAAGGTAGCAAAATAACTCGTTTAAAAATTAAACAAAAAAAAAAATATATATATATATATATGCAAAATAAAGACAGAGAAATAGGGGAGAATTATTATATAATGGTTAAATTTACTTGTTTGAGCGAGACATCCCTGTTATTTTTAATAAAGTAATTGTTTGGGATGTGCGTTGTGTTGCAGTGGATATCAGCTCGGAAAGAGAAATCGGGGAGCCGAGTTCGAATTCCAGTTGAATGCCCTGCATTCACTTACACGCAAATACCCTTTGGAAACGTATTAATCCGTCCCTTCCCTCCAGTTATGGGTTAAATAACAGAACAGATTGGGTTTTATAGCCTTGGCTGGCAACCAGTCTACTGCAGAAAGCAATGGCAACCTACTGCGGGATAATCTTCTGCCCAGTCAGTCATGTCTCTTTCGAGACATGATCGCCCAAGCGTGTATCACGTATGACACTTAACTGACTGAATTGTTTGGGAAATCGAAAGTCTTAATAAAGAAAATTTTCTATTCGGCAAGGATATGTATCTATATATATATTTATAAATGCACAATGAAGTCAACGTCCGCATGTGACGATTGCCTTTAACATGAGAGAGACTGTCGCCTCTGGGTGTTGACTTCAATGTTCATTTTTTATTTACGTACGCTCTATACATGATTTTCAGCATTTAACCTATAAATATATCAACCTTAAAACTCCATTTTATCCTGTACATGTATTATATATACAAACACACACATATATATATACACTCCTGATCAAAAATTTAAGACCACTTAAAATTCGAGAATGCTCAACTTTGGTAAGTTTGCTTGCTTTAGGCATGGTAACACATTGACGCAATGATTGCTAATCTCTAACTGAACTAAAAACATTGGAATTACCATAGATCTAACAATTTATACACCTGGGCTTATAATTTTGATCAGGAGTGTGTGTGTGTGTGTGTGTGTGTGTGTGTGTGTGTGCATGTGAGTCATATATGTGTGTGTGTGTGTGTGTGTGTGTGTGTGTGTGTGTGTGTGTGTGTGTGTGTGTATTAGTGAAGACATCAGGGAATATCGACATTAAGTGTCAATTTTGCAATTTCTCTTCTTAAGATCCTCGGTTTTAGCTCTATTCATTCCCACTCGAATGAAGATAATAACTTGAGCATCATCCGTTCCATTCTAACTCAGCAAAGATGAATCTGAAAAACCAGCTAATGAATGAACGCTGTTCAAATGTGAGAACATTCCCGAATACCTTCCTATAATTTAAGTGGATGTTAAATGGATGACTTTCTGGTCGAAGTGAAAGAAGAAATCGTTCTGGTTAGAAGCAAGTCAACTAGAGAAAATATATACGCTGTTCACGATCAAAAAATTTTTCCGAACACAGTAAGCACATTGTTGACGTCTTCGGAGTTGATATTATTAAGTACATTAAGTGTTGGGTAATTTTATATAATCGATGTTCTGAAAAGAAAGAATTATATAAAAAAATAACCATAATACCTTGCCTACCATTTTTAATGAAACCTGCTTAAAATATAGATTGTTGCCGAAATACACGATAGATAGATAGATAGATAGATAGATAGATAGATAGATAGATAGATAGATAGTGACTCTCGCATGAGCGTGAAACCCAAGGTCACAAACTCACACCTATCTATATGAATATGTCAGCTCTATCACTGATATTGAGCGCTTTCAAATAAGTACTGCTCATGTATAAATAATATAATATAAATAACAAATTGCATATATATATATATATATATATATATATAACATAGTACACTTGGTATACAATCCACGTAGATTCCAATAGAGACGAACTTAAGAGAACTCAATGCTAAATTCATTTATTTAATTTAACAGAGTAATATAATTTATGAAAGATTTTAGATTATTACAATGGGTAATATATATTTATAATCATATACATACACGTTTCACATACACACACACACAACACACACACACACACACACACACACACATATATATATATATATATATATATATATATATAATTCTAATTTTCTTGGACATTTCGACGGGTAAATTTAACACCCATGTGATTAGTGAAACTAAAACATTACGGTAAAATAAATTTATTTAATTTTGTGTGCATAAAAAAAGAAGTAAGGGTAGGGAAAAGGAAAAAAATGGCCAGATCATTGCTACCAGAACATGTTAGAGCCGGCACGTGGATGACAGTAATAAAAAATGTTACAACAAAATAAAATTGAAACTAAAAATAAAGAAGAAATAGGAGAGACGAAATTACAGCTTTTCGAGGCTTTCAAATTTACCCGTCGAAATAACCATCCGATAAAGAACATTTGAATTTTTTATATGTAATAAATATTTTCTGTAAATAAATAAATTTAATTATATTGCGCTCTCAGTGTCAGTATGTAATATTAATAGGATCCCTTGGGATTGATTTCAGGCCATTTTTTCGGATTTATGATCAATGTATTTAAATACTTTTAAAATCGCTTTTTAATGCACATAAAAATTGCATTTTCGATCACTTACAAATTAACAAACTGTTTCAGAAATTGTAATCTTTCTATGGATGGGAAGCTGAAAATCATGAAAATCAATAACGTGAATAGATTGATAAACGAACATAATTAAATTATTTCAGCTTGATCAGGTATTTTCTGAAAAAGGGGATAGGAAGGGAATGAGAGATATTCGTTACAATGTGCGTGCGGTGGTATGGCTGATCTTAGCGGGGAAGGTGGAAGGAAGGGGTGTAATTCATCTGAACACACTCCATGGAGAGTAAAGAAAGTTGTTGCTGAGATCCATGATCGCCCATGCCCTAAAAACATGTTGATTACAAAAGGAGATAAAACTAACAAGGATTTGAGGTGACCCAACAAGTTTTCTCTTTGCTTGAAGCCAGTGTTTTATAACAAGACACCCTTGTTATTTTTAACAATGCAATAGCTTGAGCAATCGAAATAAACAAAATTTTCTTCGCTGCAAGAATGAAATTTACATTTACCATTAGATAAAATCCCCTTCAATGCGCCGATGGCTGAGTTTCGATCCCAGTTGGAAGCAAGTGGATGTCTAGCCACACTGATGAGGTGTGATACAGTAAAACAGGCTTGTATGTGAATTAATAATCGCCCGTAGCTCAGAGGTAGAATTGCCGGCTGACGTCAATACGGTCGAGTTTCAATCCTGGGTAAAAAGCAATCGGCTGTCTAACTGTACTGATGAGCTGTGATACAGCGAAACAGAACTGTCTGCGGATGACTATATATATATATATATATATACTAGCAGTATAGCCCGGCGTTGCTCGGGCATAATGAAAGCTTTAAAACTAATCCATGGTTTTGGAGCTCAGACTCTTTGGACGTTGGCACAAAAAACTAAAATGTTTCCAGCTAAAGCGAAACCGTAGACTGAAAGAAAAATGAATGGATGCAAGTCAAATTTTGGTTTCCTGGTATCGATTTATACATATATTATCAATTTTCTGCACTATTTTAAGAACTGCGACTTTGAAACTTCTGACTATTGTTTCTCATGTCTTTGTCTATGAGTGTATCAAATTTGATTAAAATCGGACCACTCCTTCTATAACCCGATTTTTTCGATGATCGATTTTCGATATTTATCGGGGGTACCTCGACACAAAACCTAGCTAAGAACACTTGCAGACGCTTATAGTACAACTGTGTAAATTTTCAAGAAAATCGGTTCAGCCGTTTCGG
Source organism: Ascarosepion bandense (assembly GCA_037127315.1). Lineage (NCBI taxonomy): Eukaryota > Metazoa > Mollusca > Cephalopoda > Sepiida > Sepiidae > Ascarosepion > Ascarosepion bandense. The sequence continues at coordinate 376,549 of JBBBDQ010000702.1, read as the reverse complement.
AGTCTATAGGTAACGGATACACACACACACACAGACGCACACACACACACGCAGAGAAAGTTCCATTTATAAATAAGTTTCGATTTAGATAGATATATATGAGTGCTAATTGCAATCAACACTCACAAGTGACAGTCTGTTTCATGTTAAACGCCTGACGATTGCCTTTAACATTAAACAGAGTGTAACCTGTGCGTGTTGATTTCAATGTCTATTTTTATATGCTCTATCCCAGATTTTGTGAACTCTATCAAATAAATATAGCTTACCTTAAAACTAAATTTTACCATATATATATATATATATATATATATATATATATATATCATCGAAGTTGATTTAAGGGATGCTAGTTCAAATATGTGTATTAAAAAAAGAATTGAGGGGGTGACACATGTTTGAATCTTGCCGAATAGTACATATGTTTCTTTAACAAGATTTGAATATTTAGGCCGGTAGATGAAAATAAATAAATATACTGCTTAATAAATAAGTGGATTGGCTACTCAAATATGTGTATCCACTAATAATAATGTTAAAGCAATGTATATATATAAAGTGACAGACATTTTACTAATAAAATCTGTCACATATATAAACAAAAATACATCACTTCTTTTTATATATATATATATATATATATATATATATATGTATAGTTATTATTATTATTATTATTATGTTAATAGCACACTGCAAAATAATAGCTATAAAGTTCTAGTGTTTAATACGCCATCATCAGGCAGTGATTTCACTGTCTGATGATGGTGTATTAAACACCGAAACTTTAGAGCTATTAAGTTGCAGTAAGTTATCATTATAATCATAACGACTATATATCTATTCTCTACTTCAGTATTTAAAAGTATATATCTAACCGTGAACTGTACTTCTATTAATATTAACCACTCATATTATTATTATTATTATTATTATTATTATGTCATTTGTCATCATATTTCGATTTCTGACTGCGGGGAGACCTAAGGCAGGTCGTGGCGTGTTGTTATGGCCCCATTTCATGTTTTTCTATCTTCCCTATCATCCCTAGCGTTACATAGACAAAGTTTTCCTTAGTGTGTGGGTTGTACTTAATAAGACAATTTTTTTGTATATCTCTTAAGCTGGGGTTTCCAGGGATTCTTTCAATGTGTTGTTTTGTTCCATTTTTCATCATTCCAAGTGCACCTACTATCACTGGCACAACTCTTGTTTTCAATTTCCACATTTTTTCTATTTCAATTTCCAGGTCTTTATATTTTGACAGTTTTTCAAATTCCTTGGTTGCTATGTTACAATCCGCTGGACAAGCCATATCAATTAATAGACAAGTTTTCTCTTTCTGGTTTTTAACAATAATGTCTCTCCTGTTTGCTTCAATTTTTCTGTCTGTGTAGATGGTGTAATCCCATAGAATGGTTACATCTTCTATTTCTGTGACCGGTGCTGAGTGATGTTCATACCAGTGTTTGTTTACAGATTTTCCATAATGTGTGCACATTGTCCAATGTAAATATTGCCCAACTCTATCGTGGCGATTTTAATATTCATTTGGGACAAGCACAGAACAGCCTGAGATTAGGTGGTCTATTGTTTCTTGGTGCTTATCACAAAACCTGCATTTTGGATCCATATTATTATGCATAATATTTGCCTGAAAGTTTCTAGTGAAAAGACTTTGGTCTTGTGCTGCAAGAATAAAGCCTTCAGTTTCAGTATTATTATTATTATTATTATTATTATTATTATTGTTGTTGTTGTTATATAGTGTTGAGTATATATGCGGCTGAGGACCGCTTGTGAATCAAAATTCCAACTATTATCACGTCCTCAGATGTGGTGTTATAAAGAAATCAATGTTCAAAAGGAACTAATTTGTGCTTTTGATACCGCTTTATATAAATTTATTTTAAATATTTACATTCGTTTTTTTTAAATTATGATTATCACCGAAGTGCGCTTCAAATTATTTTAAAAAAGATTTTGATTGAAACTTATCAAGCTGGGGAATATTATAAGAAAATTTCCAGACGGTTTCGCCTGTCCTATTTTTTTTTTTTTTTTTTTAATCATATCACCCCGAGCAAGACAGTAATGCCACTGATGTGCAGGGGGCTACATAAGAGTGTAGAGAATGGAAAAGAGAAAACTGGAAACCGCATCCTAAACAGGAAACAAAGAATGAGCCTCTTCACCTGTTCAATAGATGTGGGTGGAGTGTGAACCGGGCGATAGTTTAATCTATCTACTCCAATTGAAAAAAAAAAAAGAAAGAAAAGAGTGAAAAGATGGGAAAAGATGGGAAAAGAGAAATCTTTTCACTGTTTTCTTTTTTTTTTTTTCCAATTGGAGTAAATAAACTAAACTATCGCCCGGTTCACACTCCACTCTCGTCTATTGAACAGGTGTAGAGGCTCATCCCTTGTTCCCTGTTTAGGATGTGGTTTCCGACTTTCTCTTTTCCAATCTTTCATTCCTACGTACCCCTCTGCGCTTCAGTGGCGTTACCGCCTTGCTCGGGGTGATATGATTTTAAAAAAAACAAAAAAAACAACCCAATGCAGCTACAGTTCTACTTTATCAGCTTATTTTCTCGCACTTCCATCCTGTGGAACTCCTTTCCATGTATATGCTTCCCTGATAGCTACAATCTCCAAGAAAACCAATTGCCATCTCTTACCCCCTTGATGCCAATCTTTCTTTTATCTTCCCCCCAACACCCACTGTATCTTGTTTTTTTCCCTCTTCGCTCTACTCTCACATAACTCTCTTCGCGCCATCATTCCCATCCTTCTCCTAACCATTCTCTGACACCACCTCTAACCGTTTTTTTCTCTTTATTCTCCTCCTATGTAACCTCTCACTCTCCTCTTATATAGCCCCCCTTTCCGCACCAGTGGCAGTACTGCCTGGCTCGGGGTGAAACGATTATAAAATGAAATCTTTACACGAAAGGACGACAGAAATCACTATGGAACTTTCTGTTAATCCGAGTGTAAAGGAAATCCAACCAGATGTTATTAACGCTGGAACAGACTTACTCAGTTCAACAAATTGTAGAACATTGAACTGATAATGATTCCACAGATGAGTTGCACAGAAAAAAAACAGTACTGAATACAACACAGAAATGTTGATAGTTTTTCTCGTCACGACATCGGAAAACTGCATTGCAGTCAACAAAAACTGCAAAATGTGAGAGACGTGAAATTTACGGTAGTTCTACACAATCTTTCGAATTCCATTACGGTCCGTCAGTTTCTTAATTTTTCCCCACATCGAAAGAAACATTGAAAAATCAATCTCATACGATGCAGAAGTATGTTTTCTACAGACAAAATAAAACCAACTTTAGTAAATAAAACCAAGCCTTAATAATTTTAAAGAAATACATATATAAACATGTTACGGAAATTAACGAAATTTAACGAAACTTGGTTATAAGCAACCGACAATTTGTAATGAATTATTTTGAACATTATTTTTACCGATACTCGTATTTAAGTAGATATTCTGTTTTTTTAATTAAACAGTATTTTTATATTTATATCTACCGGCCTGATTTTTTCACGATAAATAAATTTATCGTGAAAAAATCAGGCCGGTAAATACGAGTACCGGTAAAAATAATGTTCAAAATAATTCATTACAAATACATATGTGTATCATCTTAATATAAATTTCATCATTCTATCACATCTTTAATATATATATATATATGTATATATATATATATATATATATATATATATTTTTTTTTTTTTTTTTTTTTTTTTTTTGTGGAAACCCCACTTATCACTCAACCCGAGTAATTTTGAAGAGAAGTATATTTGCATCATTTTGATATCAGTCTAATTATTCTATCTGGTTAAAAAACTTGTTTAATAGGATTGGAAAACTTACTTATCAATCAACTCTTGTAATTTTAAAGAGAAATAAAGTTACATAACTTTGTTACAAGATTTAGTAATCTGTTTGTTTCAAGACTTAATTTACACGATTGAAGACCTTATTTTTTGTGGCAAAGCATAAGTACCGCCTAGAATAGCCATTTCGCTGCGAATCATTCAATTTAAATACGTGTGATGTTTTGCCATCACTATTTCGCGGGGAAAACAGCATAGCGTAATGAAGAAGGCCACAAACTTAACAGAAATAAAGTTTTATCGTCAAAATGTTCATGTTATTATTAAGATCAAAGTATTTTTTAATTATCTTTTGAAATTTTTTCGTCCTTTCTAACACGTTCGAAATTTTGGTTAAAGTCTTGTTTTGTTTACGTCATCGCCTTCTCTGACTTTTAAGATTGATTTTTTTTTTGCGTGCGCGCGTTTTTCCGTAGAAAACACATTTATTTAGAAATTCTTGTAAAAATCAAATAATTGTCTGATTTTAATGGAATTTTCAGGACTTATTCACAAATGAATGAAATTATTTTTTAAATGTGATTTTAGAAAATATTGGAAAAAGTTTTTTTTTTTTAGTGTGTTACCCTCCACTTACTTAATTTCATGAAATTTTATACATAACCTTCGCGTTCCCTGACAATTTTTTGTTAAATGTAAGAATCTTTAGAGGTTGTAAATCATTTACTTTTTTTTTTCAAATTAGGGCCATCGAAATAAAAATCTGCTCTGAATTGGAAAATAATAAATCCAATAAAGCAATGACTTAATTAGAAAAGCTTCTAATTGCTTGTTTTTAATCGTATCACCCGAGCAAGGCGGTAATGCAACTGATGTGCAGGGGGCTACAAAAGAATAAAAGTAGAAGAGAGTGAAGAGGAAGACGAACCAGCTAGAGAGGAGCAAGAGAAGGATGGGAATACAGGTGTGATGACAGTTGCAAAGGTGGAGAGAAAGGCAAGGATATACGGGGTGGTGAAAGAACTAGAGTCAAGTGGTTAATAGATGAGTATTGACATTGCATTTAAATTCCAGGAAAGCAAGAATATGGAAGCGAGTTCCACAGGCGGGAAGTGTGAGAGAAGAAGCTGCAAGAGTAGAATTGTCGTCTGCATTTGATTAATCAAACTGTGAATGGGTGGGACCCAGTTGCCAATCTGGTTGCACGAGAAAAGACCTGTTGCAGAAGCACAAGTGACTTAAGTTCGTTGGAGCAGAAGCCATGGAAGTATTTATAGAACAGACAAAAGGAGGCCACATCTCGTCGGTGGGAAAGTGGCTGTAGTCGGTACCTATAACATTACAGATTCTCCTTTGGAGCCTGTCGAGAACACTGAGATGAACAGCAGGGGCGCCTGACCATATATGGCAGCAGTATTCCATGCACGGACGAATGGTTGATTTGTATATATCCAGGATGGATTCAGGCGGGAAAAACATCCTGGCCAGACACAATGACCCAACCTTCTTAGCAGTGGATTTAGTTATGGACTCAATGTAGTGGTACTATTTGAGATCAGAAGAGAGGGTAAGGCCGCGGAGGCGCAGTGTATTGCTCTCAGGGAGACTCGTTTGTTCCATGCTTATGGGAGGCAGGAGAGGTTGCCTGTGATGATTGACAGACAACAGCTTGGTCTTAGTCGCATTGAAATTGACAAGCCACTTCTTGCCCCAATTTACCACAAAGTGTAGATTCCGTTCAAGGTCAGCAGCAATTTATGTTTGTCCGCCACGACGGGTTTCTTACTGATGCTGGAGTAAATTGTGGTGTCATCTGCGTAGATGCCTACTTGGCTCTTGATCTCATCTGGGAGGTCATTTATGAAAATAAAGAAGAGCGTCGAGCCCAGGATAGAGCCCTGTGGGACACCAACATTCGTGCTGTAGGACGAACAGGCACGCCCATTCAGAACGACCTTCATTTGGCGGTTATTTAAGAAAGATTGGATTAGGTCAAGCAGGCGACCGGTAATACCAAAACCGCGTAGTTTGCATAGGAAGCCAGAGTGCCAAACGCTGTCGAAAGCCTTGGAGATGTCCAGAGCAACCACGCGAGCCTCGTCGGACTCATCAAGGGCCTATAGCATGTACTCCGTTACGGTTGTTAGCAGGTCGGCCGTGGACCTGGCAAAGCGGAAGCCATGCTGCCTGTCAGAGTAGAGTTTGTGGTCAGTAAGATGTTGAACTGTTTCAGCATTAATTATGGTTTCGAACACTTTCCCGAAAATTGGTAGAAGGCTGATAGGGCGATAATTGGATGGATCCGAAGGTTCACCACAGTTCTTAAATACAGGAACGACTGAAGAGAACTTCTAACATGCAGGGAGACAGGAAGTAAAAAGGCAGTAGTTATACAGTTTAGAGAGGACAGGGGAGAGTTCAGGAGCACATTTTTTAAGGACTATCACCGGGATTCCATCGCCACCGCTCTCTTTATGGGAGTCAAGTTTTGAAATTAGTCGGGATACTACTGTCGGGGTAATATATACGTCGTACAGTTTAGCCTCAGTTCTAATAGGGAAGTCGGGTGAAGGTACTCCAGACAAGTCAAATGTGGAGTTGGATGAGAATCTGCGAGCAAAGCATTCAGCTTTGTCCGCAGATGACGTGAGAACCTCAAATTCCCTGATTAAAGGAGGAATTGAGGATTTGTTATTGTTCAGCACCGGTTTGCATAACCAACAATAGTCCTTGGAGCCGAATTTGCAGTCAGCTATGTGCTGTAAATAAGTAATATTAAGGACATTATTGTCTGAAGAAATAAAAAAATTTTGATGAATAATGAATTTTTACAATAAATTTTTCAATTTTTTACATTTTAATTATAATAATTTATAATAGTTTAAAATCGTGTTAAATTCTGTATTGCGGTATTACCTAGAGGTTATATAATAATTAAGTGAAAATTAAATTTACGAGTCCATAATTGCAAAGATTATTAAACATAGTTACCCAATTCTATTTCTAAAATAATTTTTATTTACTTAATACCTTCCTTATTTTCATGTATGCTTGACTAAAACTGCCATTATTATGAAAAGGTTACGAAATTTAAGAGTTTTGTCCCTTCCCTTAGATTTATGAAAATTGCATTTATGGTCAGCTGTCATCGCTTCGTCATTCAACAGTCCGTCAAACGTTTGATCAGATAAATACGACCAATCGTTAATAATTGATTGTATATTACTTTTTATGCTATAAGTAAGTAATATTTCTTTAAAATCAGATTAATTTAACTTTGAATTTTTTAATTTTACTAAAATAACGTGTCAGAAATCTTTTTAAATATTTTTAAAATCAATGAATATGTGTTTGTTTACAAATTTCCTAAAATTAAGAAAATAGCTGTTTTAAGAAAATTTTAAGAAATCAAAATTAAATGTGATATTCCAATCTATATAATTTCTCTCTGAAATGCACCTGAATTTTTTACTTAATGGAAATAATGAATTTAATCATTAAGCTTTTAATTAAATCTAAAATAAAATCTTCAAGAATGTTTTTTTCATTTTAAAAATTTCATTTTAAACTTAGTTATCGGAAATTTATGCCGAAATATTAGAGGTACCTAGTTCAAAATAAACGTTCCCCTGGAAATTTTCACATAAGCCTAATAGACAAGTATAAAATAATCATGTTGTTGCGAAGGAAATTGTTTGTACAATAATAAAAGTACCGTCCAAAATAATCATCTTGTTGAGGGTGGGAGAATTAAATAAAATAGTTCTATTCTTTGGTATTCTCAGCATCTTTCTCTGGAATGACATTTCTGTTGCCAGAAGGCTTACGACAACATGATGTCGAAACACTGGTTCCTCGATTATTTTCTTCTTCTATGTGCCCTGTTCTTTCAGGACGCAAGCGATCATGGTCCTCCACGTCTCCCTATCCTTTGTGGCTCTTAGTATGTTTGCTCCTGTTACACCTCGCAACCTCCGTTCCGTCATCCACCTGATCAGGCCCTGCAAATATGTTATCCGCTACCTTCCTCTGTCTCTTTTCCCTTCTATCTGGCCAGTCAGTATCAGGTTCTCCAAGCTCTCCTTCCTTATTGCATGTCCCAGGAACTTCAGTTGTCTCTTCCTGATGCTCAGTATTAATTTCCTTTTTGTTGCCATTTTTTCCAAGACCTCATCTTTGCTTGCGTGCTCAGTCCACGATATCCGCAGCATCCTTCTGTAGAACCATATTTCCGCTGCTTCAAGTTTTGTCCTCATTTTCGATGATATTGTCCAGCATTCACTGCCGTATTGAAGAACTGATAACACACAGCAATCCAGTTCTCTCTTCCTTGTTTCTAGCGAAATTGTCCTGTTCCTTAATACTTTTACTCAACTTCTGGAATGCTACCTTCGCCATGCTAATTCGCCTTCGGATCTCTGTGTCGCACTTTCCATCTCCTGTTAGAACACTTCCGAGGTATTTAAATTTTTGTACTTGCTTGATTCTGGTATCCCCCACCTGTATTTGGCATTTTGGGTTGCACCTTTTGCTGATGACCATGCATTCAGTTTTCTTAAAATTTATTTGTAGTCCTTTTTTATCACTCTCCACCGATACCTTCTGTAGGATTCCTTTCTGTGTCTGCAATCAGCACTGTATCATCTGCATACCTTATGTTGTTCAAGTTGTGGCCTCCAATAATAAATCCTGGCGTGTCATCTAGGGTCCTCAAATATTCTCGTTGTACAAGTTGAACAGATCCAGTGAAAAGACATATCCTTCTCTTACGCCTCTTTCTATCTTTGTAAATCTGTTGAAATCGTTACCTGTTCTTATGGAGGCTGTTTGCTGTCAGTAGAGATTTTTGATTATTCTGATGTCTTTCCCCAAAATGTCGAGGCTGCCGAGCACCTTTATCAGTTCTTTGTGCCGTATCTTGTCGAATACCTTCGCATAATCAATAAAACATAGGTACAAGTCTTTCTTCATTTGTATTGCTCTTTTGGAGAGCATCCTAATCATAAATATGGCATTCCTTGTTCCTGTGTCTTTAACGAAACCACACTATTCTTGTCCTATCTCTGGCCTGATTCTGCTTCTCGCTCTATTCATCAGGATTCTGACAATCAATTTTGTAATGTGACTCATTAAGCTGATAGTTCTGTGTAGTTCGCACTCGTTTGCACCAGGTTTCTTCAGCAGCGCTATAAATATCGACTTGCATAGGTCGTCTGGTATTATTCCGCTGCTATAAATTTCGTTTATTATGTCGGTAATTTTTTCTGTGCCATATTCTTCCAGGGCTATCAGCAGCTCTATTACGACGCGGTCTGGACCAGCTGCTTTGTTTCTGTTCAGTTTGGCCATTGCAGCTTCCACTTCGGATTTTAATATTTCCGGTCCATCCTCCTCCTTGTGTTTCCTCAGTTGTTCTCTCCTGTCGCAAAAAAGATCCTTGATATACTCTTCCCATCGCTGGAGTATTTCCTCTTTCTCCAATATGATTGTTCCATCCTTGGATATTATGCATTTTTTGTCCTGTCAGTTCTCTTATGTCTTTATGCATCTCTGTTTTATTGGTCCTGCCCAGTCTCTCTACTTCTGCGTATGTGTTGTTGAGTCATTCCTTTTTAGCCTGTTTGCATTTGTTCCTTATCTCCCTGAGTAGTTTCTTGTACTCTCCTCCATGTCATGGCGTTATTTTTTGTCTCCTTTGCATCATGGGGAGAATCTCTTCAGTCATCCACTCGTTTTTTCTTCTGCGTCTGATTTCCTTTGGGGCTATGTTGTTCGCTGAGGTCACCATCGCTTCCTTTAATGAGTCCCATTTTGCGTGTCCTTTTCCAATTTGTTCTTCATATTTCTTTCTCACGCTGTTAGTGTATTTTCTCTGCAGGGTGAAGTCATTCACAAGCGTGTCGTATTGCAGCCTTGGTGATGTGCTGGGTTTCTTCGATCTCCGGAGTTTTATCCTTAGTTTGCAGATGACTGGGACATGGTCACTCCCGCAGTCGACAACTGGATATGTTTTGCATTGGACCACTGCGTTCCTGAATCTCTTGTTTATAGTTATGTAGTCTATTTGGTTCTTCGTGTCGCCTCCTGGGCTTCTCCATGTCCATAGACGTCGTGGGTGTTCTTGAAACCAGGTGTTAGTAATTACCTAGTCATTTACTGAGCACCATTGGACCCATTTTTCTCCTCTTTCATTGCGATCCCCTAGTCCAAAGTTGCCAGTCGTGTCTCCTTCCCTATCTTTACCTACCTTGGCATTCAAGTCCCCCATTATGATCCTAATTTCTTGGCTTTTGCACTGAGCCTTGGCACTGTCCAGTATGGAACAGAATGATTCTATTTCGTCATCAGTACTTTGAGTTGTCGGCGCATAATCTACTATGATAGCTATGTTGAAGGGCCTTCCCCGTAGTTTAAGCAAGAAAACTATCTCTGAAAGCTGACAGTATCCAAGAACGCAGTTCTTTACTTCTTTGTCTAGTATTAAGCCGACCCCTTTTTCATTGTTTTTGCCTCCTGCATAAATTATCCTGTGGGTGTCACTACTGAGGTCGCCGTTATTAGGCCATCTGGTTTCGCATATGCCTAGGATATTGATCTTCAGTCTGTCCATCTCATGCTTGACATTCTCTAGTTGTCCAAAGTTGTTAAGTGTCCTGACGTTCCATGTACCAAAAGTAATTTTTCTTTGATGCGCACAGTCGCAGAGTAACGGTCCAGAGATACCTGTTGCTCATGTCGCTCTTTCCCGAGCGAGGTACAAATTTTGGAGTAAAATGTCCCCTTTACGCCGTTGGCGCTAACAGTCGCTGGATGACGGTCAGGTGGCACGTGTTGCCCATGCCGATCCTTACCGAGCGAGGAGTTGTTTCCTTGGGAAGCAACCCCCTTCTCGCTGTTGGTTTTCATATATTTGTCGTGAATAACTATGATTAAGCGGTGGGGTAGATAGTGGAGTAGTATCCCGTTGCCTTCTCCAAGGTGATTTATTGAGACACCACCTCTAGTTAGCTGGCCGTTGACTTCTTAAGAGTTCTTCCGCCTTTTGTTGGTTCAAATTTCTTTTTAACCTACAGGATTGCTAACGTTCCAGTTTTAAAAAATTATTAAATATCTATTTAGTATAAGAACAATTGACTAGTCCAGCTGCGAAAAATAAATTTCCCTTCGCCAGAGTTGCTAAGGGAGAAAAAAGATTACATTTTAAATTCAATATAAACCTATTCTTTTAGAAACTTGAGACAAAGAATACAAAACAAAGTCACTCTGAAAGAAAATACATGTAAAACACCGAAGTTAAATAACGCCGTGACTGGTCAGTATCTAAATGCATGACCGCTCGAAATATCAGGTGCCGTAAGATTGGATTTACGAGTGGTATAATATCCCGGAATTTTTAATCGGAGAGGCGAGTTCAAATTATATATACACTTACGCGCAAATACCCTAGAGAAAGATCTGAATCCGCCTCTTTTTCCCCTAACTATGGGTTAATTAATAACCCTTGTATCACTAAACTATTATTATCTTCAAAAAATATATTCTTACAATTTAAAAAAATATATTTTCAGGTTTTAAATAACCGGCAAAGGGTTGATAAACTGTAAAGAAAAAAATCAATCTATTTCCTCAAGTCCCTTCATGACTAACTGGTCAATTTTTAGCAATAAAACTTCAACTATTTGGTAAAAAATATGCATTGGACAAATTTTATCTTCCATTTTTAGAATTTTATTCTTCTTCGTGATCAATAAACATCGAATGATAGAGTCGGTGACAGTGTCAAAGGAATTTGCTAAAAATAGTTCCAAAAATACAAGATGAAGTCATTTATGCACCAGTAACTGAGGGATTCGAAACTTTGTTACTCACAGGACACAATGGAGGCAAATATGCTCTGGACAAATTTTATCTTCCATCTATAGAATGTTATTCATTATTATCAATAGACATCGAATGATAGAGTCGGTGACAGTGTCAAAAGAATGTGTTAAAAAAGGTTTCAAAAATACAAGATGAAGTCATTTATGCACCAGTAACTGAAGGATTGGAAAATTTGATACTCACAGGACACATTGAAGGCAAGAGTTGGTGGTAGAGAAAAAAAGCGTAACCTTCCAAGTGAACTTGAGTAAAAGTGCCATACCTGATACACGCTTTGGGCGATCATGTCTCGAAAGAGATATGACTGGCTGGGCAGAAGATTATTCCGCAGTAAGTTTCAATTACTTTCTACGGTAAACTGGTTACCAGCCAAGGCTGTAAAACCCAATTTGTCCTATTATTTAACCCATAACTAGAGGGAAAAGACGGATTAATACCTTTCCCAAGGGTATTTGTGCGTAAGTGAATCCAAAGAATTCTACTGGCATTCGAACTCAGTTCCCCGATTTGTCATTCCGAGCCTATATAAACTCAAAATGATACAATTTATCAAGTGCTAAATAGAAGAAGAATTGTGGAGAGCCATGATCACCAACGTCTTGAAGGACATGGCACATTGCATAGAAAGGAATGATGATGACAGGAATATTTTCATATCCGAAAAATCGCTTGTAGAAATGCAATATTTAAAGTGGAAATAAAATCTAGCCAAACGGAAATGGACTCAAACGCATGCGCAGAATGAATGTCTAAAAACGTTAAAAGTTTATCTTCCATTTTTAGAATTTTATTCTTCTTTATGATCAATAGACATCGAATGATAGAGTCGGTGACAGTGTCAAAAGAATTTCACAAAAATAACTCCAAAAGAATGATCCGTGATTGAATCACGGCTTGTAATACGTTCTCCATTAAAAATTGCGAACAGTATCCGAAAATTGGGAAATGACACGGAATTTTGGTTTTTCCATCTATAACTGTCCATTAAACTGTAATCAGTTTCTTTTTTTTTTCTCCCGTCCTTTTTGCTTGACGTTCCTATGTGTTGACTAGGAAGATAGATTTGGTCCTCCAGCTGGCAATCAGTCGACGAAGGAAAGTCTCGTTCGTCTTTTATCCTTCCTTCAATACCCCCTGTATCCAGTCTTTTCTTTCACTGTAACCCCCTGCGTACTAATAGCGGTCCTAACATGCGTGAGGTCAAATAATTTTTTTAAAAAGTAACGGTAACCTAATGAGGAAAAAACTTCTGCCTAGTCAGTCCTGAATCGAAAAAGTCATGATGGCCGAAGCTTATATCACAGGTGTCGGTAAACTACGACACTCGGAGCGCATGAGGCCCAGCAAATTTTACTAAATTTGAAAGAGAAATTATGTTTTCAAACAAATGTGTTTCATGTGAAGTTTCTACTTTAAAATATAAATACAGTTTTTCTTTAAATTGAGAAATTTTGTTTTCAAACAAATGTGTTTCATGTGAAGTTTCTACTTTAAAATATAAATACAGTTTTTCTTTAAATTGAATTCCTTTTTATGTATTTCCTTTAAATATTAATTAATAAAAATCTTTTTTTTGTATTTCTTTAGACAGTGTTATACTGTTTTTTAAATAAATGTTTTTCTAATTTATAATATTAATTAATAAAAATAACTGTTTTTTTCCTTAAAACAAGGTTATTTTGTCTTTCAAATGTGTTTCATGTAAAGCTCCTGCTTAAAAATACTTATTAATAAAATTGTTTCCTTTAAAGTTTAAACTGAGTTACTTTGTCTTTCAAATAAATGTGTTTTATAAAAATCTTCTACAGTCCTTTAAAATATTAATTATAAAAATTAATTGCATATTTTTTAAAAGTCTTTTAAATAATTTAATAATTGACTTTTAAAGTCAATTATTACTTATTGATCATTTTGGTTAATATACTATGTGGCCCTATAAAATAGTGATTTCAAAATTATAAAATTCAACCTTTGCACTAAATGTTTGCCCCCTTTTGTCTATCACGTAATGCACTTAACTGACTGTTACGCGCATGTATTACTACGCCTGTTACTCACAGTTTGACTCGCTTCGGAATACGTTTCATGTCTTTGTCTTATTCAAGTTCACTTAATTAAAGTGTATCAATAAAAAAAAAAATTATTTTAGTTAAACATTCTGAGACCCGAAGGCGAATTGACATGGCCAAGGACTCATTCCAGAAGCTAAGGAGATTATTTAGAGACAGGGAAATTTCACTATAAAAAAGAAGAGAGTACTGGATTGCTATGTGTTGTCTGTTCTTCAATATAGTAGTGAATGCTGGACAATATCATCAAAGATTAAGAAAAAACTTGAAGCAACTGAAATGTGGTTCTACAGAAGGATGCTGCGGATATCATGGATCAAGCACGTAAGCAATGATGGGATTTTAGAAAAGATGGAAACGAAAAGGAAATTAATACTTAGCATCAAAAAAGATAGCTGAAGTTCTTGGGATATGTGATGAGAAAGGAAGGCTTGGAGAATCCGATACTCACAGGTCACATACAGGGAAAGAGAGACAGCGGAAAGGGCCTGAGTAGGTAGATGGCAGAGCGGGGTTTGGGTGGGGTAACAGGAAAAAGCGTGCTAAGAGCTACCAGGGATAGGGAGACGTGGAATGCCATGATCGCCTACGCCCTGAAAGGACAGGGCACATAGAAGAAGAAGAAGAAGAAGAAGAAGAAGAAGAAGAAGAAGAAGAAGAAGAAGTCTTAAGTACAAGAAGATACTTTCCGCCATATATGTGAAAATCAGTTAAGAGTAAGTGTTTATATGTTAAAGTAGATGTTTTTAGCTTTCTTTAAAAAATTGAGTGGTTTATCTCAAATAGATCAAAATTTGTGGCATTTCGAATGTCGACAAAATTTAAACACGATTTTTTCGGTTTTTTCTTTTTGTTTTGTTTTATTTTGCGGCGGAAAGTACCTTCTAATTCCAAACGCCACAATAGCCTGACGATTGTGTTTCGCATAAAGCAGTCTATCGACTCTAGGCGTTGATTTCAATGTCCATTTTTATATTCGAATACGCTCTATTCCTACGCTTACTTAATTATTTGAACACATCGACATATTGTAATGGTTAACAAACTTGTCTCGAAAGATCAATTATATAGCCCACCCCATGCGGACTTAATCGGTAACGAGCAGCCAGCCAGATTGAAAGTAGTTAATTTTGCAAAGTTTACAAAAGTTCAAGCATCTCTTTATGGCCCCAAAAGACCGTCAAATGCTGCTTGCAATTCGGTTTACAATTCATTTTATGTTTCTTTTTCAATCAAGTAAGAGAGCAGACAGATTGTTTGGCAGCGGTCCTTAGAGAAATTAATTTTATTATTTATTCATTTATTTATTTTTGCAATGAGGCTTTCAGTACAAGAAGGTACTTTACGCCATGCATGTGAAAATAAGTTAAATGTAAGTGTTAGTATGTTAAATATGATGCTTTTATCTTCCTTAAAATAAAAAGAACTAAGTGGTGGAAATTACCTTCTCGTTCCAAACGTCTCAATGGCCTGACGAGTGCGTTTTGCATAAAACAGTGTAGGCTCTAGGCGTTGACCTCAATGTCCATTTTTATATTTAAATCCTCACAACTCAGCACTTAGGATCAACCAAGTTTTTGCTAACTAACCACTTCCTTCACAAGAGGTAAAAATGCTTTAAACAGTTTTTCTCAGCGTAAAAATATTTATATTCTAAAATTCACCCAATGCAAGGCTTGAGAGCCATTCAGGATAGAGAATATGACATAAAATGATAATGAATGAAATATGCGATTATTTACATTGTTCAAACTGTTGCCCTCATCTTTATTGTCATTTTTATGACGTTTCGACCGTTGTGCGCTCTGGCCTTCGTCAGGTTCTAGGAATTTTTGAACCAGACCCTTTATTTTGATCACTGGGATATATCTTTCTCATTCCATGTGTGATGCCACTTCCGGTAGCGGATATAGGCGTTGATTAGTTCCAGTGACTTTACTCGAAGGGTTGTGAGTTCAACGGGAGATAACTACATGGCATGGCTACTTCCGGTATGTTTGCCACTGTTTTCCGTCGTTGATTTTGCTTAAAATCTTCTCGTGAGTGTTAAATTTTCCATTGTGTCCTAAATGTTCAACTGCCTCTTTCTAATGGCAAATCTAAGTGTCTTTCTTAAAACATCATCGTTACTTCTTCAGAAGCACATCTCTGTTGCCTCACGGCTCTTCCTTGCAAAGAGAATATCTGGCTCCACCATACAAAAGATTAAATACTGCATCGCATTTAAATGGTATGTTTCTGTAGGGAATATTATTAAGCAAATACCGTGTAAATGCTCACGTGTGTGTGGGCTTATGTGTGTCTGACTGATGGCATGTCGCTTTGCGAGTATGTATTTTTCTCACTCTATTTTTATGACAATAAGTGGTGTTAACAGACTAAAAGGGATACAGACATGTGATCTCAGTGTTCGGAACTCTACACAAAAACTAACGGGGTAAAAATAATATTAAGAAAACGATATATGCAAGACAAATGTAGGCAAGACTAGATTAATAAGGAAAGAATTTCAGAAACTACGATCGCAGCGTTTGGAACTCGAAACAAATAAAAAAAAAAACAGGGTAAAAATACAATAAGTATAAGAGAAACATAAAACTCGCCATTAAGTTTCGCGTTTCTATTTTTGAGTTCAGGAAAAACAAATCGGCTTGGACTCGTAAAAAAACAAATCAAATACATGACACTCATGTAAAATTAATAAAAAATACTAATTCCCATTTGAGCAAATGAGAAATCATTGTCGGTGTAATTCTTTCGAAAACAATGGAAAGAATGTTACGCAATATTGATCATCCTATATATCAGTGAATGCCGGACAATCTTCTCATAGATGAAAAATATGCGACTTGAAGCAATGGAAACGTGGTTTATACAAAAGGATGCTGAATCAAGGCCTGAACAAGAGAAATAGAAACGAATAAGGCATTTATTCTTAACATTAGAAAGCGACAACTGAAATTTCTAGGGCACATGAGGAAAGAGGCCTTGGAAAGTTTTACATTCTGAGAACATATTGAAATCAAGAGAGACGGAGGAAAACAACGTGTAACCTATTTAGTGAATTGTAGTAATTGGAGGTTTAGGACAGATAAGGTTTAGGACTTTTTAACAAAAAAGCACATTTTATTAAGAGGAAATTGTGGAGAATCATAAAAGAAGAAGATTTTGAATAATATTTGAAATGTTTAATAATTCTATTCGAAATTCTATTGAAATATCTATGGCCCATAACAAGGAAAAAAAACTTGGAAAATTTAGCACTCACAGGACATATTGTAGCAAAGCAAAGAATAACTTAATTAACGAGTTTACGTAAATGATTTTTGAAACAGGGTTTAGGAAAGATTTAAAAAAATCATTACTAAGAGCTACAAAGAACAGGAAGTTGTGGAGAGCCACGATCGTCTGCGTCCTAAAGAGAACGGTACAAAGAAGAAGAAGAAGAAGAAACTAGAAATCGTTGTTTGAGAACAAATAAAAATCCAGGGTCAAGTCAAGCTGTTATTCTATCTAGAAAATTACTGCACTACAATCTTCCTCGCCACTCACCGATTAAAATCAGTCAGTCAGTTAAGTGTCATACGTGATACACGATTTGGGCGATCGTGTCTCGAAGAGACATGACTGACTGGGCAGAAGATTATCCCGCAGTTGGTTGCATTGCTTAAGACTCAGGGGATTCAGTTAAGTGTCATACGTGATACACGATTTGGGCGATCATGTCTCTTTCGAGACATGACTGACTGGGCAGAAGATTATCCTGCAGTTGGTTGCCATTGCTTTCTGCGGTAGACTGATTGCCAGTCTGTTCTATTATTTAACCCAAAGCTTGAGAGAAGAGACGGATTAATACATTACTCAAGGGTATTTGTGTTGGACCTTTTGGTACATATATATACTGTGCTGACACCCATGAGCCAACCCATTTTATAGTTCACCAACAGAAGGTTAACCAATCAGGAAGCTCAAAATATTCAATGCGACGTGTATAAAAGACGGCCATATTTTTCCAAGTATTGGAGATCAAATTCGATTCTGGAGAGTGTCTGATTCGAGAGTGATGGTCTTTCACGTTGTTTTATTGAACAGATTACGTGCTGCGAGGATATTCTATATCCATATACTATGACGGACATGGTCAACAGATGCCAAGGGGATACTCTATATTCAGGAACGTTGCCGACATTACATTCAATCCCTTACTTTGTGACCATCATGGACTGTTGTTGCTATATAATATACATTCAGAAGATTGATTCTCTATTATAATCAATACATAAACACTTTATCCATAGATTATGGCAAATTTTACCAACAGTGCTTAAGTGAATGCAAGTAATTCAACTGGAGTTCGAAATCGGCTCTCCAAATTTCTCGTTCCAAGTCAATATCCTCTGCACTACGATGCACATCCGCCCGATTAAAATAAAAATCATAAAATCTCAGTTGATATATCAGCAGGTTTTCTTTTTTATTTGATTAAGGGTTTGTTTGTATTTTATTTCTTCAAAAACAAAAATTATCATAATTATTTATGCTTTATTGAATTTGAAACCGAATTGGAAAAAAATAGAAAATTCGTTAGAATAATAATTGTTTCTTTTAATTTCTAACTCGGCTGTCCATCGATGAAAAAATGAAAAAGAGAAAATGTCGTCATAAACACAAAAGAAACGGACAGATTCTGCAGGATCGATGAGGCTATAAACATTTCGCGACATTATGATTTTATTACTTTACAACCTTTGAAATTTACTAGTTATCAGGTTGCGAAAATGATGATCCATGGCATCCCTGGGTTTTGTCAACTGGTAAACTAATCGATCAACCGGTTCACACCAAATGTTGGAGTCACTGGTTAAAAATAAAAATAACTCTCTCTGATACCACCTCTGAAGAAGAAGAAGAAGAAGAAGAAGAAGAAGAAGAAGAAGAAGAAGAATCACAATCACATGACGGATTGGTTGCAACGTTTCTGCTTAGGTCATGAGACCAGGGTTCGAATCTCACGATGATTATTTTCTCGATCTCAGATAGACAAAACAGTTTAGAAGAAGAAGAAGGATGTTGATCTCTAAATCGGTGTCTGTGACAGCGATTAGCACGCATACTAATAGAGAGGTATACTCAAAAATGAGAGGCCACCAATACATTATTATTACGAGGGTCATTCACTAAATAAGGTACATTTTTCGGTATAAGGACTTCTAATACAGAGAGAAGTTTATTTTTTTATTTATCAACGTAGTCTTCCAGCAGTGTTACACACTTTTCCCATCTGTGCACAAGCTTCCGTATTCCCTCAGCGTAAAAATCTTTGGACTGTTGTGTCAGCCAATCGTTCACAGCATTTTTGAATACATCGTCACTTTCAAACTTCTTTAAACAATTTAGCTTACTTGTAAACATGTTTTTGGCTGAAACGTGTGGCACCATACACAGTTGACATTCTCCTGTGAATTCCAAGTGGTTTGCACCCTTCAGCAACCAAAAACTTGATAACTGACCTCCGTTCAATCCTGGAGCATGCTTCTTGGTCGGCCATCTTTGTTAATTTCCAAAGCTCTCAAAGTTTTGTTTTTTTTTCAATCTACCAAAAAAATTAAATCCCTTTGAAAAAGAAGTAAAGGAATTTTTTTTAAAAAAAAGTAAGCTTCTATTAGAAATATTAGAAGTCCTTATACTGAAAAATTCACCTTATTTGTTGAATGACCCTCGTATTATCATTATTATTATTATTATTTCCTCTTATTTCTATTTTGTACACATTCCTTTTTTTTTAATCATTTCACCCCAAACAAAGCGGTACCGCCACTGATATGCAGGGGGATACATACGAGAGTTAAAGTTTTAGGCGGGAAGAGAGTGAAGAGAAAGACAAACCAGCTACGGGGTGGGTGAAAGAGAAAGAGCAAGAGAAGGATGTGAACACAGGAGTGAAGACAGTTGCAAAGGTAGCGAGAAAGAAAAGAACAAGATACATGCGGTGATGTAGAAAGGGCTGGAGTTAAGTGGATAAGAGATTGGAATTGACTTTGCATTTTAATTCCTGGAGGTTGTAGCCGTCAGGAAAGCAAGTATCTGGAAGGAAGTTCCACAAGCGGAAAGCGCGCGAAAAAAGCTGTTGGGTAGAATTGTTGCTTGCATTTGGTTGATCTAACTGTAAAAGAGAGGGACCTTGTTTCAAGTCTGGTTGCTCAAGTAAATTCTTGTAGAAGGGGCACCAGTGACCTAACTTCGTCGGAGCAGAAGCCATGAAAATATTTGTAGAAGAGACAGAGTGAAGCCACATCACCGCCGATGAGAAAGAGGCTGGAGTCGAGCTGCCAGGTCGGGACCAATTACATTACAGATTCTCCTTTGGAGCCTGTCGAGAACACTGAGACGAACAGCGGGGCGTCAGACAAAATATGACAACAGTATTCCATGTACGGTCGGATTGTTGACATAAGATCAGAAATCGCTTCATGCAACATTTCACTGATCATTTTTTGTAAAAAAAAATATATATATATATAATATAAGATAAAGCTTTTTTAATGTGTGAGCTGTACTTATGAGTACAGTTTTTGTATGTCTTTGCCATGGTCCCCAACCCCAAGGTAAATTACCCCAGTGGGGTAATGAACCCATATTTTGCGGGTAATAGATGTTTGGCTTGGGAACTTCAGGACAGTATTGCTTCATTTTGTGGGAAATTGGAACTATGGACCAGACGTATTGGAACGGGAATTTTTGCACAGTTTCTGCATTGGATGCCTTCCTTGATGAAGTTAATTCTGAAAACATTCACATTAAGACAGACATCAGTGATCATCTAAATGGCCTCTTGGAAAACTTACGTAAATACTTTCTAAACTTGAATAATTCCAACAATGAATGGGTAACAAATCCATATCTTTTGAGTGAAGATATCATTCCTGATGAGGACTATCCAGCAAAAGATGAAATTCTCACACTCAGGATGAACAATGCATGGAAGCTTTTGTTTGAGTCCAAGTCTGGTCTAGACACCTTTTGGATCTCTCGTCTACAAGATATACCAACACTAGCCTCTAGAGTAGTACAAATTCTCATAAGATTTTCAACCACTTATCTATGTGAACAAGCTTTTTCTACTATCCTTGGAATGAAGACCAAGAAACGTAGCAGACTCAAAGTGGCAAACGACGCCCGAATAGCCTTTTCAGTCACAAAGCCAAGAATGAATAAACTGGCACAGACAATACAAGCTCAACACTCACATTAAGAATCACGGCTAGATTACGGCTACTATACCTCTGATTATTATAGATTGGTACTATTGTATTGAGTAATTTCCATTGAACTTGTCTACTTTTGATGTATGAAAATATAGTTACTTCTTTCCCTATATTACGGGTATTTGTTCATTGGGATAATGGATAATAATTCAATTGTATTTTTGGGGTAGTCGCAGCAAATTTTGGGAATCTATGCATGGGCTACCAGGAATATCTTCAATTAGTCGTTCAGAAACTTTTTCGATCAATCCTATGAATTCTTGATGTAATCATGTACCACATTTTTTTATATATCCAATTCAAGATACTTGTACTTCGATAGTTTTTTTAAAGATTTTCAAAGATAACTTATAATCATGGGTACGGGTTCTGTATACATCAGGTTATAGCCAAATTTTTCTGTTTTTATATAATTTCGTTTTATTTTATATTATTTTGGCATCAGCTAAATAACACAAGACTTGAGCATTCAATACTGAAAATTTATTTCCTCTACTATTCCGTCACGTGCGTTGTGGTGCAGTGGATATCGACTCGGAATGATTAATCGGGGAGCCAAGTTCGAATTCCAGTTGAATTCCTGACATTCAATTACCACTAAACACCCTTGGGAAAGGTATTAGTCCGTCACTTCCCTCAAGTTATGGATTAAATAACAGGACAGATTGGGTTCTATAGCCTTGGCTGGCAACCAGTCATGGTTTATTGAAAAAAATCGGATATACAGAACTAAGTATGGAATAGATTCACCGTCACGTCTATCAATTTGTCCACGGCACAAGAAATTTATGCAGACGGGGACAATGTTTGATAAAGAGAAGAGTAAACGACTAAGAATGCCAAAACAAAAACGTTCGAGTACCGTCTTGATGTGCTTCGTGCAACTAATGGCGCCCATATAGAAGTGTAGTACACTAATTAAAAAACAAACTTCAATATCTACTCTTCATTTTGTAACAATTTCTACATATTTTCTGTTCATTTGCTTTTGTAAAACATTTTTGTAAAATCGTAAAATGATTTTATGAACACCCTGTATAATTCGATCAACAACAAAAAAGTACTTTAGTCCGATAAAGTCATTGAAGAAGCCGAAACGCGTTACACTGGATATTTTCCACTTTGTCATTCATTTGCCTAATATATATATATATATATATATATAGATAGATAGATAGATAGATAGATAGATAGATAGATAGATAGATAGATAGATATAGAGAGAGAGATATATATAGAGATATATATATTGTTATTATATTATTATTATTATGTCATTTTTCATCATATTTCGATTTCTGCATTGGTCTCACTACCAACCAAGTCTGCGGGGAGACCTAAGGCAGGTAGTGGCGTGTTGTTATGACTCCATTTCATGTTTTTCTATCTTCTCTATCATCCCCAGCATTACATAGATAACGTTTTCCTTAGTGTGTGGGCTGTACTTAATAAGACAATTTTTTGTATATCTCTTAAGCTGGGGTTTCCAGGGATTCTTTCAATGTGTTGTTTTGTTCCATTTTTTATTATTATTATTATTATTATTATTGAGAAATACCCATTCTTCAGTGGGTTCATTTAACAGTACCTTTTTCATTTTGTTTCAATTAACCGTAACGCACATTCTACATTTTCTTGAGGAGTACCCATCTTTAGGAGGTTCATTTAACAGTAGTTCTTTCATTTTGTTTCAATAAACCATGACACACATTGTACATTTTCTTGAGGAGTACCCATCTTTACGAGGTTCATTTAACAGTATCATTTTCATTTTGTTTCAATAAACCATGACACACATTGTACATTTTCTTAAGTAGAACCCATTCTTTAGGGGGTTCATTTAAAGTTACCTCTTTTACCAACAGAATAAACAAAATGCAATGTAAATAAAATCTTTGATAACCACTGAGTACATAGAACAAATCTTATTAAGATATCTCATCAATTGCTTCAATAAATTGTAAAGGGGCTTTATGGACACCCTGTATTTGTGTAGGCGGCTGAGACATTAGAAAGCAAGTGTCGTTAGAAAATGTTGGAACGCTGATATTCCGAATTAATTTCTTTTTCTCAGATGTATCTGTGCATGTATTTAACCGATTTCATTTAGCTCCCTCGTTATATCGGGTTTGTGTTTTTTTGTTATCTCTTTTATTATAAATATCCCATAATGTGATAATAGAAAATTTGCCAAGAAAGATTAAATGTTTCAGAATCTGGATGCAAATTTAATATGGATGATGTAGCCATTTCTGTAGATTTTTACCTTAGTAAAATTTTTATTACAGTGAATGACTAATGTAATGAGTGCATTGTCTTTTGTAAAAAAAAAAAAAAAAAACACCTTTGTGCTTCTGAATTATTTTGTTGCTGACTGGCAGTATAGCCCGGCGTTGCTCGGGTGTAATAAAAGCTTTAAAACTAATCCAAGGTCCCGGAGCTCAGACTCTTTGGACGTTGGCACGAAAGACTAAAAAGCAATAGTTGTTTCCAGTTAAATCGAAACCGTAGGCTGAAAGAAAAATGAATGGATGTAAATCAAAGTTTGATTTCCTGCTATCGATATCAAATAGGTTTTTTTCGTCGTAAACTGAATTTTGAAAGCTAAATAAATCCTCTGAGTAAATGGTATCATGGCTGAGACTAAAAACTACAATTATACCTAATTAGAGCCAAACCCGAAGCAAAAACTAAAAATAAAGAGCTGAAAAAAATACAGACATACAGGCAGATAACAGCTAACCTTTTATATATATATATATATACATATTATCGATTTTCTGCACTATTGTAAGAACTGCAACCTTGAAACTTCTGAATATTGTTGCTTATGTGTTTGTCTATGAGTGTATCAAATTTGATTAAAATCGAACCAATCCTTCTATAATCCAATTTTTTCGATTATCGATTTTCGATATTTATCGGGGGTATCTCGACACAAAACCTTGCTAAGAAGACGCTTATTGTACAACTGTATAAATTTTCAAGAAAATCGGTTCGGCTGTTTTGGAGTCTATAGGTAACGGACACACACACACACACACACACACACAAACACACACACACACACATACTCACACACGCAGACAAAGTTCCATTTATAAATAAGTTTAGATATCAGAACCCAAAACACCAATTACAATAATAACTCAGAAATAGGCAGATATGAAATAAATGAATAAAACTGTTAATCATAATACATTGGAGAAACATGCAGAAATTAAATAAAAAAACTTAAATATTTTTCTATAGTTCCGAGATGACGTATTATAATTATTTATACCACATTGTTCAAACTGTGACATATTTATTCACAGTGAATATGGCAAGTAAGATGAGGGCAGCAGTCCGAACAGTGTAAATAGAGTAAATAAAATTAAACACAACAATTTATAAAAAGCATTAGTCATACATAGAAATAAATTCAACAATAGTTTTGATCTAAAAAATTCTAGACTAATCAAAAGAGGAAGTATTTTTTTTTATTTTTTTTTATCATTTCACCCCGAGCAAGGCGGAAACGCCACTGATGTGCAGGGGGCTACATAAATTTAAAAAGATTAATTAAAAAAGGGTGAGGAGTACAAACTAGTTTGAAAGGAACAATAGAAAGCTGAGAAAGCAGGTGGAATGACAAATACATAGGTGGAGAGAAAGGGAAGGTTATACGGGGGTGGGGAGAGAGCTAGAGTCCAGTGGTTAGTAGATGAGTATTGACTTTGCATTTAAATTTCTGGAGGTTGTAGCCGTCAGGAAAGCAAGAATACGGGAGCGAGTTCCACAGGCGGGAAGTGCGAGAGAAGAAGCTGCAGGAGTAGAATTATCGTCTACATTTGGCTAACCTGACTGTGAATGGATGGGACCCAGTTGCCAGTCTGGTTGCACGAGTAAACACCTGTTGAGGAGGCATCAGTGACTTCTCAGAAGGAAAATTCTCAAGATTGCTTCTATCGAATCTTTCTAATCTCACCTTTCCTAAAAGAATTACTATTTAGCAAACATACACAACCAGAAAAATGTTAAAAAATCAAAAGTGAACTATTAAATACATACGCTCATTTTTACAGCGCATGCGTTCATCCCAACCAAAACAATCTGATCCCAATTTAAACAATTTTCATTCTTGAAAAAAACAAATTTTTGAATATTGCGTGCTTACTTTTATCTAAAGAGACTTTGAATTATGACACCTTGTGACCTCCATATGTTTTGACTGACATTTCAACCACCTAATGAATCTTCATGAACGTTCTCAAATTTAAAAACATTGATAAACCAATGACACCCTTGCTTTTATATATGAACACGTGCAACAAAATAAATCTCACATTTTACTTGATAAAGGCCCTCAGAGGACAAAACGCGTTGGCTAAAAAGACTATTTCTTCGTATTATATATATATATATATATATATATATTAGAACATGTACATAATTTTTTTATGTATCCACTACAAATGGTACATTTGTTTCGACATTGAAACTTCAATGTCTCATCAGGCGGTGTGGACAGGAATGGAAAGCCTCTTTTCTTATATTTGGTCAGTTATAAATATATTAGGACCTTGAATAGGTCCTCGCTGATTTTTCATGAAATCTAATGCTTTATTTACAAAAATTAGTAAAACACCGGTCACTGAAAATATTGTCCATCGCTAGCAACTACTTTTTCCCATCTTTCTGGCAGCAATTGAATTCCACGTCGGAAAAACCACACGTCTTTTGAGGCTAAACACGAGCCGACACATTTTTTGGGCATCTTTATAAGAATGAAAGTGGTGCTCAGCCGGACCATGGGCCATCGATCTTAACATGTGATAATCAGACAAAGCAATGCCTGGTGAATATGACGGTTTGGGCATTACTTCTCATTTAAGCGTTTCCAAGTAGATTTTCGCCCGTTTTACAACATATGGCCCAGCGTTGACATGTTGCAAAATCATTTTGTCGTGTATCTGCTTGTATAGCGGCCTTTTTGTTTTTTCGGCTCAGTCGCATCAATTGTAGTCGATAGCAATCTCCTTGATGGTGATAATAAACTACACCCAGCTGATCCTACTAAATGCAAAGTAGAAGCTTCTAACCATAAATATTTGGCTTTGCCGCTGATTTTTATGCATGGCCAGGATTACTTCACGATCTTCTACGGTTAGGGTTATTGTAGTGTATTCATTTTTCATCGCCGGTCACGATCAGTCAGTCAGTTAAATGTCATACGTGATACACGCTTGGGCGATCATGTCTCGAAACAGACATGACTGACTGGGCAGAAGATTATCCCGCAAGAGGTTGCCATTGCTTTCTGCGGTAGACTGGTTGCCGACCAAGGCTACAGAACCCAATCAGTCCTGTTATTTAACCCATAACTGGAAGGAATAGACGGATTAATACCTTTCCCAATGGTATTTGCGCCGGTCACGATACGATGCAAAAACAAACTTTTCTTTTCTGCCTTTGAAGCTGCTTTTCTCACGTGACAAGACACCGTTCAACGTCTCTGGGTGTTCAACTAGTACGGTACCCAATGTCCTTGCTTTTGAATCATTCCCAATGCTTTCAAACGTTTCCAAAGAGTTGTGATCAACTTCTAATGATTCTGTAAGTTCAGTTTGCACCTGACACGAGTCTTCATTAAGTAATAACTCTAATACTTTGCCTTTTTCGGTGCATAAGAGCGTCATTTATTTTCAACATCAAAATCATTATTTCTGAAGCGTTTAAACCAGACTTTGCATGTTGTTTCCGACAGAGCATGGTCGCTGTAAGTCTCAACAAGGATTCTGTGTGCTTCAGCTGCAGATTTCTTCTGAATAAAGTAGTGCAGTAAAATTCCCCTTAAATACACTTTATTTAGCATGAAATTCGACATGTTTGGCTCTATAAACAAAACAAAGTTGTTTACATTTCGGCGAAATGGCATACACTGAATTTTAAGCTTGCTTATGGAACTTCCTTTTAGATACATCACTATCTGAAATTACACGCACTTAGTTCTGGGAACGCCTTTAGTTGAAAAACAGCGGTAACTTCAATATAGCGCTAATATATATATATATATATATATATATATATATATATTAGCTCCAATTTCCCTGACGAGCCGTTAGGCGAAACCGTGGGAGGTTGTTGGCTCTTGCTCAGTTTTCTGTCTTTGTTTGCTCTACTTTCGTATTGAGCGCTTTAGTGTTGGGGTTTTCGTCTTGGGTTTTTTTTTCTTTCTTACGAGTGCTTGACTTTTTGTTCATGTACTTCGTTTGTTTCTTTTTTTTTTTTTACTTCCCATTCTTTTCCCTCCGAGTTCGTTCTCGGTGGGTTGTACAAGAAGATTTAAATTATAGCATTATTAATACTAGTTTCGGCAGAGTTAGTTCGGTTACTATTGGTATTGTTGTTGCTATAGTTAATATTATATATATATATATATATATATATATATATATATATGAGTGTGTGTGTGTGTGTGTGTGTATATATATATATATATATATATATATATATATATATACAGTATGGTACTTTTCACACTGTATGCAGATATCATGCTGACACTATGCAAAAGTGTCTAGAAGTAACATTTTAATCCCCAGGACGTATTCCAGATACTTACACTGGTCTTAGGCAGAAATCTTTGAAGCCTCACGTTCCTTTTATAATCCTCGGAACTTTTCTTCAATAATGGGCTAATATTATTCATAAATATCATACAAACATAATCAAAACCGAAGTAAATATCAAGACCTAGCTCAAGAACATCGAAGTAATTTCTGTGCACGTAAGAACTTTGCTGACATTCATCGCAAAAACAGATAAAATCCGATTGCATTTGGAAGGACACGAAATATTGACGAAAACAGTTCGGATAAAAAAGCATTTAAAAAAATAACCCCTATTAGAAAAAAAGAGACTCCAACAGATTTCGCCTTGAAAAGAAATATTTTAGTGTTCGAGGTTTAATAAATGCATCAGATCAATACATTACACCATTGCTTCAGTTAAATTTTTCACACATTTTTATTTTTTTAATTTTTTTAACAAAAATTATCATATTTCTTTGCACTTAAATGAAAAAAAGATTCGTTTCCTAACAAATCGCTTTATTAAATCCTTTGAAAATATCGAAATCGTTTTGTGTTCCATTGACTCTTACAAAATTCTGTTGGTTAATCATCGATTGTTGATAATTAATCCGAGAATACCATTCTAAAATATGTGACAAGAAAAGTAATAAAAAAACATTAAGATAAGATCATGTTTACCATTAATCTGCCTTCTGTATAACATTCTCGCAATAAAAATAAACTGCGCGTAATCTCAAACAAATAAAAGAGAAAACTGATTTTGTTTGTCCGAAAATGAAGAATTCTAAGTACGTAAGATTTAGAATCAAAATCATAATATTCTACCCAGACAATACGTCATTTTAATAGCACTTTCATATTTTGAAAAGATTGGGAAGGCCTAGAAGCTGAAAATGCTTAAAAATATTGAAAAATTTTCATTATCCTTAACCAAGTAATCCAAGAAATAGGACACGGGATAAACCATTCCAAACCGGAAACTATGACATGGAATTGGAATGAAAGAAATGATAGCACCGACCTTGGATCCATTACAAGAATTCAGAAATGAACAAATGCTAAACACTTTAAATATTTCGGTATCTTGATCAGTTTTTGTATACAGGAGAAGAAAATTGCACATATGATAGGCTGTGCTACGATAAGTTTCATCCCACTGCGTAACTTGACATGTAACACATAAGTCGTCCTAGCTGCTTTATTATTCAAAGATTTAAATTAAGCAAGCCTTTAAACAAGCAAATCTTTGGTCATCAAAAATATATTTATTGTTAGTCAGTTAAGTACCATACGTGACACACGCTTTAGGCGATCATGTGACATGACTGACTGAGTAGAAGATTTTTCCACAATAGGTTGCTGTTACTTTTTTGCGGTAGACTGGTTGCCAACCAAGGTTATAGAACCCAATTTGTCCTGCTACTTTAACCCATAGCTGGAGGAATAAGTAACCGATTAATATCTTTCCCAAGGGTATTTGCGCGTAAGTGAATGCAACTAATTCAACTGGAACTCAAACTCGGCTCTCCGATTTCTCGTTCCAAGCCGAAGTCCACTGTACCACAACGAGCTTACACTACCGGTCATAATTATTTGGCGACCCCAGTGTTTTAAAAACATGATGTATTTCAGACTATTTTTTAGTATTTATTGCCAAGTGAATAATTGTAAATGAAAACAGAATGGTTCTTTTATTATTATTAAATTGCAAAATTTTACACGGCAAATAGCCACAATTTACCCATTGCACCCTTCAGATATATATATATATATATATATATATATACTACCGGCCATAATTATTAGGCCACCCCAGTGTTTTAAAAAAAATGATGTATTTCATACTATTTTTTAGCATTATTGCCAAGTGAATCATTGTAAATGAAAATAAAATGGTTCTTTTGTTAATACTGCACAATAACATGTGCATCAAATGAATTTATAAATATTTAATAATTACCTATATTGCAGTTTCATCAATGAAAGAATGAAGAAAATTTAGGGTGATTCGATTAAGCTCATCTTTGCTTTCTTGCTTTGTAAAATTTTGCGAATAATAATAACAAAAGAACCATTCTATTTTCATTTAAAACTGTCTACTTGGCAATGAATACTAAAAATAGTATGAAAAAAACTGGGGTGGCCTAATAATTATGGCCGGTAGTGTATGTACTATAGCCGATCATAACTCACCAATACAAACATGTTAACATCCTTTTACAGTTGAAAGGGCTAGATATATTCGTAACTTCTTTGATAACAGTTTCTTTTCTCGCTTTTCTCGCTTGCGGAACTCCAGGTATTCCAAGAAAGAGAACTTAAGATTAAGCTTTCCTTTGGTGGTTAGTTTGGTTTTTAAAATCGTCTTTCTGCTCCTAAGACACGTTTTTTTCTTTTTTTTTTTTTTTTTTATTTATTCCTGGTCTATTTAGTATCGTTTAAGTTTGTAGTGATGATGTTGCTATATTGCTCCATTGGGCAATAATTCTACAATTTCTTTTGTATCGCAACAACTGTAAAATTTTATACACAAAACTCCATTCTGTTGTTAACCTTTTAGTTCCTAAGTATTTTAATCAACATTTTCAATGATTTTTTTTTTGTGGGGAGGGGACAATTTTAGGCGTTAATGTTCGTCAGTAGCAATAAAGACGGAATTTCGAGAAACAGAATCAATAGATTTCATCTGCCCATGGCGTTTTCCGATTAGCTATTTCTGTGACGTGTAATTATTTTTTATGTCGATAAATTTAATTCGATTTTCTTCCTTTTGCTATAATGATTTTTTTTTTCGTTGACCACTCAGCTGTTTTGTTGGGCTTCTATTGACATCCTTAAAATTTCCTTCCATTCATTTTTCTATTGTTTGAATTTTATTTTATCTTTATCTACTTATAATCTAGAAAAAAATCTTTTTTTGAACGTACTATAGCAGCGGTCGGCAAGCCCCGGCCCGCGGGTCCCATTCGGCCCTCGAGTGAATCTTGTCCGGCCCGCTACCTTACTCTGGACACGATATAAATATAGATAAACCAAACCAAAGTGATAGCTGATAGTCTGAATAAATTGCGTCGAAATTAAAATATTATTTCTTGTTACCTGGAAACTTTCACCCCAAGCAAGGCAGTTTTACTACCACTGTTGCACAGGGGGTTACATAGGGGAAATTGATGAGAAAGATGGGTAGGTTACAGGGGGTGTTAGAAGGAGAGCAATAGACGGATGAGAACACCGGTGTAATGGGGGCGGAGTGGATGAAGAAAAGAGCTTGAGAGAAGAGATGCGAGTCAGCGAGATAGGAGATGTCTATCGACCTTACATTTAAATTCTTAGAATTGTCGGGAAAGCAAGTATACGATAAGGAACTCCACAGGCGGCAAGTGCGAGAAAAGAAGCTGTATAGTAGAAATTGCGGTTACATTTTATCGGTTTCACTGTAAAAGGGTGAGACCTAGTTGCTAGTCTAGTAGCTCGTTTAAACTCATACATAAGGGGCACCATTGAGCTAATATCATTGGAGCAGAAGCCGTGAAAGTATTTGTAGAAGAGGCATAGGGAAGCCACGTCATGCCGGTGAGATAGCGACTGCAGCTGAGCTGTTAAGTCGGTATCGATCACATTACAGATTCTCCGTTGGATTTTGTCAAGAACCCCGAGGAGAATAGCAGGGGCACTCGACCAGATGTGGCAGCAGAATTCAATACACGGGTAGATGCTAATTAAATAACACAATTGTCCAACAAACAGAACTGACAAAGTTTTTAATATGCAATAAAAAGAAAAGTAAAAAACAGGGCAAAAAATGAATGTAAAACAAGCTCACAATAAGGTAAGCCAACAGCGAAGCGACAAAAATATGGCAAAAAAATTCATAAACTAAGAATTGGCGTCGACACACAAGCAAGTCCAGACAAGCGAACATTGCGTTCTGACACGAGACAGATCGGGACTAAGTCAAATGTATCCGCGAACTGGTATATTTTATTGGCTAGGGGGAAAAAAAGCATGCACTGGTGTGCTTCTACCTATAAGTAAAGAGAGGGAAGTGTTTTCCATTCATTATAACAGATTTTGAAACCATTAATTTTGAAAATATTCCTACATAATTTTTTTTTTTTGTTTTAACTCTTAGGTTTTTTTGTTTTTTTTTTGGAGGTGGGGTTTAATCGTATCACCCCGAGCAAGGTGGTAACGCCACTGGTGTGTAGGGGGCTACATAAGAGTAAAAAGATTAGATACGAGGAGAGTAAAGAGAAAGAAGAACCAGAAATAAGCAAGAGAAAGATGGGAATACAGGTGTGATGACATTTACAAAGGTGGAATGAAAAGAAAGGATATACAGGGTGGTGAAGAAAGAACTAGAGTCAAGTGGTTAAGAGATGAGTATTGACATTGCATTTAAATTCCTGGAAGTTGTAGCCGTCAGGAAAGCAAGAAGATAGTTCCACGGGCAGGAAGTGCGAGAAAAGAAGCTAAAGGAGTAGAATTGTCGTCTGCATTTGGTTGATCTAACTGTGAATGGGTGGGACCCAGTTGCCAGTCTGTTTGCACGAGTAAGCACCTGTTGCAGGGGCACCAGTGACTTAAGTTCGTTGGAGCAGAAGCCATGAAAGTATTTATAGAACAGACAGAGGGAAGCCACATCCCGTCGGTGGGGAAGTGGCTGGAGTCTAGCCGCCAAGTCGGTACCTATTACGGATTCTCCTTTGGAGCTTGGCAAGAACACCGAGATGAACAGCGGGAGCGCCTGGATCCGAGAAACTAAAGTAGCTATTTTTACAGTTAATCATATTGTTTAAAAGTATCTCTCATATACTAATGGTATTGTCAAAGTCTAGTATTCTATGATTAATCATATCAGCCCAGATTGTGTTTTTAATGAGCAGAGGACAAGTTAAGCTAAGGGTTAGTATGGTAATTATGCGAAACAAATTTATATCTCTTCATGTGAATGAACCTATTTTTCGTTTGTCTGTGTGCGCGTTTGTTTGTAAAAGCTGCTTATTTATCTTTTCTCAATTGGGTTAATTTTTAAAAGAAAGTTAATTAAATGTAAGTGGCATTATTATTGTCATATTTCTTTGATTGGATATTTCTCTATTGGTTACGATCGATAAATCAAATCAATGGGTTGCCAATAAAATTAATGAAAACTATATGTTGAATTTTATCGAATTCCTAGTAATCAAGCCATTCGGCGTTCACAATAACTTTCCTCCGTACTGAATTGATGTCATTTTGCTTTAATTAATTTGTACTGCATTTCTTTTCCCTTTCTCTTAATGTGTGCTTCTTCTTTTTTTTTTTTTTTGTTTTGTTTATTTTGTTTTTTGCTGGGCATATGTATATATAACTCATCCTTCTAAAATGGCAGTTTTTGTCGATAAAAAATGTCTTGCATTTTGTTTCTTGTTTAAATGTATACAGTTGTATATGTTGTTTTAGAGAGTGGCAACAATGTGGATTTGTTTAAATCTTTACAGCGAGAAGAGACTTCTTCTTCTATGTGCCTTGTCCCTTCAGGACCTACGCGATCATGGCCTTCCACGTTTCCCTATCCCTGGTGGCTCTGAGTACGCCTTCTCCTGTTACAGCATGTAATCCTCGTTCCGTCATCCACCTGATTAGGTCCTTCAAATATGTTATCCGTTGCTTTCCCCGTCTCTTTTTCCCTCTATCTGGCCTGTTAGTATCAGGTTCTCCAATCCCTCCTTCCTCATTGCGTGTCTTAAGAACTTCAGCTGTCTTTTCCTGATATTCAGTATTAATTTCCTTTTTGTTTCCATCATTTCCAAGACCTCATTATTGCTCACATGCTCGATCCATGATATTCGCAGCATCCTTCTGTAGAACCACATTTCAGTTGCTTCACCCAGTATATGATTTACACTTCGGGGACGCAAAATTAACAATTTAAATATTTTGGTAATTTAATGACTTAACAGGGTGTGTGGATAGCGTTGTCGACGCGGAAGTTGAATTTCGCGAATCGTGTTCAAATTCCCACTAAATCTGCTGCGTTCACTTTCGCGTGAATCAATTTTCCCTACTGTCAGTCAGTTAGTTAAGTGCCATACGTGAAACACGCTTGGGCGATCATGAGACATGACTGACTGGGCAGAAGATTATCCCGCAGTAGGTTGCCATTGCTTTCTGCGGTAGACTGGTTGCCGACCAAAGCTATAGAACCCAATCTGTCCTGCTATTTAACCCATAACTGGAAGGAAGAGACGGATTGAATACAATGGATTCAACTGGAATTTGAACTCGGCTCCCCGGCTTCTCGTTCCGAGCCGATATCCACTGTACCACAACGCACATCCTTCCCTACTGTAACCATGGCTTAAATTCCTTGGCAGACTAGTTTCTAAGCTTGAATAGAATCTTTTTTGAATGGGTAGGGGTTGTCTCGACGGTAATGTCTCTCTCTCTCTCTCTCTCTCTCTCTCTCTCTCTCTCTCTCTCTCTCTTACACTCCAAATCGTCATCGTTTAAAAATTGCCAACAACGAAGATGAGGACAATAGTTCGAATATAGTGGAAATAATGAAAACGATTTGTCTCGTAATAAATTTAAAATTTAACAAAACGAAAAATCGGCATAACGACAAAAGTAGAATTGTTGATGCCAAGACATGTTCATACGGACTTAACCTTTCTATTAGAAATCGCCAGATCCCTCCCTCAGTCGGATCGATAGGAGATTTAATCGCGGAATACAGAACGCTGTATTATCATAAATAACGATGGAAAATGTACATTACGAATATCGATTTAATGCAGTTTCAGTTGGACATCATCAGCATAATATATTTTGATTGTCTTAATAGAAACTTCGAAGATTTGCTATATTTCTTTTAGCTTACATTAGAGTCTCTCTCTCTAACACACACACACACACACACATATATATATATATATATATATATATATATATATAGTCATCTACAGACAGATTTGTTTCGCTGTATCATCCGATTGCTTTTTACCCAGGATTGAAACCCGACCGAACTGGCGTCAGTCGGCGATTCTACCTCTGAGCTATGTGCTCTCGGTAGAAGGAAGCAGACATTTAGCGTGTGATATATCATGTATACACACACCAGTTGCTGAGAGTGTTCTAATTCTTTATTATCCATGCCATCAAAAATATGGCATGTGTGAAATTGATATTTTGTTAAGTCATTACTGTTATTAGAAGCATTTCATAAGTGGCTCCTTAAATATATATTTTGATATGTCCCGCAAAGGGATATATATATATATATATATATATATATATATATATATATATATATATGCCAGGTAGTTAAGTGGTTTAGGCAAATTTAACACGGGTAGAACAATCTAGTACGTAGACGTAATGTACGGTACTCGTCGTATGCAGTATCCTGAGACGTAGGCATAGTCAATAGACTTAGACCAATAGTCGTAGATCTCTAGTGGTAGACCAATAGATCTCTAGTGGAAGATCTCTGGACGTCCTCGCCTTAGTCTTTATTAATGGCTGACACCAGCCAATCACATTCCAATGAGGGGGAACCAAGCTGTATATATATTCATTACCTACTCATGACATCAATTTTGTTATTATTATATTAAAATGAATCCTTCTGGAGGATCAATTTATTACTTAATAACAACATAAAACCGATCCCCTATTTTATGACCACGAAGCTATGATATTAATAGTAGATTATCGATATAATAAAAAATAATGCATGTGTAACATTGATGTCTGTTTATATTTCTGAGATGAGGCATTGTAACTATTTACACTATTTATGTACGTTGTGGTGCAATGGATATCGACTTGGAACGACAAATCGGTGTGCCAAATTCGAATTCCAGTTGAATTCATGTCATTCACTTACGCACAAATACCTTGGGAAAGGTATTAATCCGACTGTTCCCTCCAGTCATGGGTTAAACAATTGGACAGATTGGGTTCTATAGCCTTGGCTGGCAACCAGTCTACTGCAGAAAGCAATGGCAAGCTACTGCAGAATAATCTTTTGCTCAGTCAGTCATGTCTCTTTCAAGACATGATCGCCCAAAGCGTGTACCACGTATGGTACTTAACTGACTGACATTTATTCGGACTGTTTTCTTAATCTTTTTTGTCATATTAACAACGTTTCGGTTGTTGTATGTTCTAGCCTTCTTCAAGTTATATGCGTTGGAATTTCGAACCGAACTTTTTATTTAATCCACTGGTGCAGCGTAACAGAATCGGGTCAGAGGTAGCGCAGTTTCGTCAAGGATAGTAAAACAAGAAACGAGATATTTATGCTTAGAATACTATCAGAGAGCAATACTTATGCAGAAAGACTTGTAATTGTGTTTCATGTACTACGCAAAAGCGTTCAACAAAGTACGCCACAATGACTTATCATGTCTTTGTAGTCTACTTTGTCAAATGCTTTTAACATGCTCGGCAATCTGGATATATTCGGGAAAGGCATTAAAGTAATCAATAACTTGTACTGACAGCACACTGCCTGAATAGAAAAGAAACCGAGTTCAGCAGATATACAAAGATAGAATGAGGTATGAGAAATTGATGTGTCTCAGATGTTCCGCCAATGGTATCCTCATCATCCTTCTTTAGAATCACATTTGAGTTGCTTCAAGTCTTTCCTTCATCTTTGATGAGATTGTCTAACATTCGATGCCATATTAAAAGACAGACGTCATATAACAATCCACTACTCTCTTCTTTGTTTCTAGCGAAATTTTCCTGTCTCTCAGTATTCTAGTCAGCTTCTGGAATTCATATATCAATGCGCGCTTCGGATCTCAGTGTTGTACTTTCCGTTCTCTTTTAGAACACTTCTCAGGTACTTAAATTCCAGTACTTATTTGATTTTGGTATCCCAGGCCAGTAATTGCATTTTGGGCTCCTCTTTTTACTGATTACCATGCGTGGCTTCTGCTCAGACGAACTTAAGTCACTGATGCCTCCTCAACAGGTGTTTACTCGCGCAACCAGACTGGCAACTGGGTCCCACCCATTCACAGTCAGGTTAGCCAAATGCAGACGACAATTCTACTCCTGCAGCTTCTTCTCTCTCACTTCCCGCCTGTGGAACTCGCTCCCGTATTCTTGCTTTCCTGACGGCTACAACCACCAGAAATTTAAATGCAAAGTCAATACTCATCTACTAACCACTGGACTCTAGCTCTCTCCCCACCCCCGTATAACCTTCTCTTTTTCTCCACCTATGTATCTGTCATCGCACCTGCTTTCTCAGCTTTCTAACTAGTTTGTACTCCTCACTCTTTTCTAATTAATCTTTTTACATTTATGTAGCCCCCTACACATCAGTGGCGTTTCCGCCTTGCTCGGGGTGAAAGGATTAAAAATCTTTTTTAAAAAAATTGTTTTCTTTTAGTTTATATGTAGTCCTTTCTTTCTGCTTTCTTTAGCTACCTTCTGTAGGAAGATTTGATTCCTTTCCACGTACGCTATCAGCACTGTATCATCTGTGCATCTTATATTGTTCTGATTCTGGCCGCCAATGACAAATCCTGGTAGGACTTCTAGAGCTCTCAGAATAGTCTAGCTGTATAGGTAGAATGAATCGGATGAAAAGACACAGAAGGTAGCTAAAGAAAGCAGAAAGAAAGGACTACATGTATACTACAAGAAAACTGACTGCATGGTAATCAGTAAAAAGAGGAGCCCAAAATGCAATTACTGGCCTGGGATACCAAAATCAAATAAGTACTGGAATTTAAGTACCTAAGAAGTGTTCTAAAAGAGGACGGAAAGTACAACACTCAGATCCGAAGCGCGCATTGATATATGAATTCCAGAAGCTGAGTAGAGTACTGAGAGACAAGAAAATTTCGTTAGAAACAAAGAAGAGAATAGTGGATTGTTATATGACGTCTGTCTTTTAATATGGCATCGAATGTTGGACAATCTCATCAAAGATGAAGGAAAGACTTGAAGCAACTCAAATGTGATTCTAAAGAAGGATGATGAGGATACCATGGGCGGAACATCTGAGCAACGACGAGGTTTTGGAGAGGATGGAAGCGAAAAAGAAAAGACAGCTGAAGTTTCTGGGACATGTAATGAGAACGTGCGTTGTGGTGCAGCGGATATCGACTCAAAACAACAAATCGGGGAGCCGAGTTCGAATTCCAGTTGAATTCCTTGCATTCACTTACGCGCAAATATTCTCGGGAAAGGTATTAATCCTTCCAGTTATGGGTTAAATAATAGAAAAGAGTGGGTTCTATAGACTTGGCTGGAAACCAGTCTACCGCAGAAAGCAGTGGCAACCTACAGCTGGATAATCTGCCCAGTCAGTCATCACTCTTTCGAGGCATGATCCCCCAAAGCGTGTATCACGTATGGCACTTTACTGACTGAATGAGAAAGGGCGCTCAGTGAATTTGACACTCACAGGACAGATAGAGGGAAAGAGATCCTAAGGAAGCAATGCGTGATATACTTGATGGACTTGAGCAAATGGATGGCAAAGCAGCGTTTGAGAAGGGTAGCAAAAGAATGGGGGTTAAGGGCTATAAGTGACAGGGTGAGATGGAAGGCCATGATCGCCTACGTGTTGAAGGGACAATGCACAAAGAAGAAGAAGAAGAAGAAGAAGAAGAAGAAACTGAAAATGAGATATTTACAAAACATTGATATTTTGTCATTGTTATCATTACAAGAATTTCACGTGTGTTCTCGCTCTTTCTAATTCTCATTGTATCATGAAGTATTTCTGGTGGATCAATTTATTACTTCATAATAGCATAAAATCGATCCCCAATTTATTTCTTGTGCAATATCCTCATAAAAGTCGCCGCTTATGAAATTGATATTTTGTTTAGTCCTTAATATAATTAATTTTTAGATGTGAGGCTTGAAATATATTTTTATAATTATTATGTAAAAATAAAGAACTTCAGGGGGGGTCTGTTTTATTGCATAATAACAATAGAAATTGACCCTCCCTTTTTGTCCAAAAAACTCTTATATGAATACGAGTTTACCAATGCCGTCCAAAAAGAAAATGATGACAAGGTATTGCAGTTTTAAGGTTTCCTTGCCTTGTTTGTTGCAGGTTCATGTCATTTAAAATCTGTATTTGGGAAACAAAGACTACAAACCACAGTACATTGATAGTCGTCTTTAATGAAACGTGTATAAAATAGGGATTGCTGCTTTAACACGCAATTATTAAATTACATAAAGTAGCCGACAAGGAAATTCACATTACAAACCGCAATACCTTGTCAGTCGGCTTTAATGAAATTTGCACACACACACACACACACACACACATACACACACATACACACACACACACATACATACACACACACATACACACACATGTAAAGTAGTCGATATCTAGATAGAGATAGAGTGTTAGTAGGATTAATGGGGAGAATTTTGTCACTTAACTGACCATGATTGTGTGTGTGTGTGTGTGTGTGTGTGTGTGTGTAAAATTGAACACTGACATCAATACTAGCTACGACAGGCGTGAAAATATTATCTTCCGTTTTTATTTGACCCCATTTCTCTAAGTTTATACTTACACATCCCTGATATTGAGAACTTTTACTTTCGCTAAATAATCCCCGTTGCAGACGCCTGCTCAGACACATTATGTTTGTTTGACACATATAAAGATAACCTGAGATTTATACTGCAACAATACCGAGCAAAACTTAGTCACAGAGAGCGTAGTGGTTTGGGTGAAAAAAAAACTACTCTGCTCAAACCCTCAGTCACGATAACTGGCGATTTCGTGCTAGAAAACCATGGACAGCCATCGAACAGTTTCATTTATATCTTTTCATTCACAAGACAAGATATAAAACATATTCCGTTGGAATTCATTTATGATTCAACAGCTGATTCTTCTTTAGGTTTGTATCATGTTAATTATACAAACAATAACAATTTTTTTTGGGTTGGTTGGTTGGTTGGTTGGTTGGTTGGTTGGTTGGTTGGTTGGTTTGCTTATTTAATTGGTAGTTGTTTTCTGTTTGATCGTTTGTTGCTTTTTGTTTATTGTTTGATTGGTTAATTCTTGTTTTTTTGTTTTTTTGTTTTTTGATAGATTGATTGGTTCTTCTTTGTTTGTTTGTTTGTTTGTTTGTTTGTTTGTTTGTTTGTTTGTTTGTTTGTTTGTTTGTTTGTTTGATTGTTTTATTTTTGTTTTTTGCTTGATTGTTTTTTTTTTCTTTGACCGTTTTTTCTATTTAACTGCTTCCTGTTTCGTTTGATAGATTGTTTGATTGATTCTCGATTTTGTTTGATCTGTTGTTTCATTGGTTCTCGATTTTGTTTGATCTGTTGTTTCATTGGTTCTCGATTTTTAATGATTGTTTCATTGGTTCCACGTTTTTTGTTAATTTGCTTGACTGATTGATTCTTTTTGTTGTTTTTTATTGTTTGATTGATTCTTGGTTTTGTTTGATTAATCCCTGTATTTTTATTTGTTTGTTTGTTTGTTACTTCCGGCTTGCTTCTTGATTGGTTGTTGTTGTTGTTGTTGTTGTTTGATTGGTTGCTGTATAAGTTGTTGTTCACACTTGAATATCTTTCATTATACTGTTGACTTTGATTCGACTAATTTAACTAGTTTGTTATTTATAGACTAGCAGTATAGCTCGTGTGTAATGAAAGCTTTAAAACTAATCCATGGTCCTGGAGCTCAGACTCTTTGGACATTGGCACGAAAGACTAAAAAGCAATAGTAGACTGAAAGAAAAATGAATGGATGTAAGTCAAATTTTGATTTCCTGGTATCTATATAAAATTTTCTGCACTATTGTAAGAACTGCAACCTTGAAACTTCTGAATATCGTTTCTTATGTCTTTGTCTATGAGTGTATCAAATTTGATTAAATTCGGACTACTCCTTCTATAACCCGATTTTTTCGATTATCTATTTTCGATATTTATCGGGCGGTACCTCGACACAAAACCTAGCTAAGAACACTCGCATATGATTATAGTACAACTGTGTAAATTTTCGAGAAAATCGGTTCAGCCGTTTCGGAGTGTATAGGTAACGGGGACACACACACACATACACACACACACACACACATACACACACACACACAGACAAAGTTCCATTTATAAATAAGTTTAGATTAGATTTCTAATATTCAATTTTAGATTATACATAATCCAATTATGATAATTATTATTATATCCATCGCAACATTATTTTCAATGTTTTTACGATGCTATTTTTTCTGGTGAAAGATTTTATTCCAAATATTTTTTCGATTAAAGAGTTCGTTAATACAGTCATCGGAGAAAATGGCCGCTTCAAAAGTTTCAATGTTTTTACATGTGTTAACATATAAGAAAACACTTATGAGATTGTTGCTGAAGGCTTCTTTATAATATTAAAATGCGACAACTTGCTAATGCAGTAGGCCCTTATTAAAATTCCCGGCTTAATAAGACATTTACACAAAGTTAATAGATAATCTCTCCAGGATAAGCTTTCGTAATGAAATTCTTAAAAGAACAACTACGAATAAGATTGGAAATTCTCGTGCTACGAACATAATTGAGATGGTGTTAATAATGGCAGACGTTTTTGATTGCCATTGGTGTCGTTGTTACGGTAATGAAATTGAGCCACTTTTGTTGATGAGTAATTGACTATCGAATGAAAAAGGTAGAGATAAGGCTCTTACATTTGGGGAACATCATCTTGCATTAGAACTATGAACCAGACTAATGGCCTCCATGCCGTCAACAGCGCTTAACTTTGCTGTCTTGACTTGACGAATAAGTGCATCTGGAGCGATTGTTGTTCTCTGTTCCAGACTTCTGCATATAATTTAAAAATGGATTAGCCTAACTTAGCCACTTGTAGGAAAGTTAAAGTCCAACGTAGATTCGTTAATGACTTCCATTCGTGGGGTTGTTTAATGCTACTGGTAATGGAAACGGAAAATAATCGTAATTGTTGGTGTACATGATAACAAGGATGATGGCGACCACTTTAAGATAATACATTATTCATCACGCATACACAATGTCTACTACAGAATCTATATTATAAGAATGATAATTACTCGTTCTTCTTAGAGACAGAAGATGTACGATTTGTGGTAATTTAATTCGCAGAAAAGCTAAGTGAAAACATAGTTTGCTTACCTACGCAATATCAGTCTCTTTCATTTCCAAAGTACGTCCTATGTGATATTATGCACTTCGTGAGACGATTTAGCTATAGCTGAAAACATTCTTGGAAATCTTTTTTCTCCGGAATACTTTTCAGTAATATACAGGGTACCGGGTAAAGAAGCGATCAATTCAAAAAGACGTAAGACAACCATTGAAAACTAATAACGACAAATGGAACATAAAAATTCAGGAAGAATTTCTGCACATTGGCTATTAGGTTCCATCGTTTTACGGTTAAATTCTCTGGATGCAATCGTAAGTTTTATTATAATAGTTTCTTTTCTCGCATTTCCACCCTGTGGAACTCTCTTTTGATTTCTTACTTTCCTGACATCTATAATCTTCCAAGATTTAAATCTGTAGTGGACCAGAATAGGCCCGGAAGAAAACACAACTCAGGTATTTGTGAAACAAAGATATTTTTTTTTAATCATTTCACCCCGAGCAAGGCAGAAATGCCACTGATGGGCAGGGGGCTACATAACTGTAAAAAGATTAATTTGAAAAGAGTGAGGAATACAAAGTAGTTAGAAAAGAGTAATAGAAAGCTGAGAATGCAGGTGCGATGACAGATACATAGGTGGAGAGAAAGGGAAGGATATAGGGGGGGTAGAGAGCTAGAGTCCAGTGGTTAATAGATGAGTATTGACATTGCATTTAAATTTCTGGAGGTTGTAGCCATCAGGAAAGCAAGAATATGGGAGAGAGTTCCACAGGCGGGAAGTGCGAGAGAAGAAGCTGCAGGAGTAGAATTGTCGTCTGCATTTGGCTAACCTGACTATGAATGGGTGGGACCCAGTTGCCAGTCTGGTTGCACGAGTAAACACCTGTTGAGGAGACACCAGTGACTTAAGTTTGTCCGAGCAGAAGCCATGAAAGTATTTATAGAATAGACAAAGGGAGGCCACATTTCGACGGTGGGGAAGTGGCTGCAGTCGAGCCGCCAGATTAGTACCTATCACATTACAGGCTCTCCTTTGGAACCTGTCGAGAACACTGAGGAGAACGGCAGGGGCACCTGACTATAAATGGCAGCAGTACTCCATGCCCGGACGGATGGTTGACTTGTTTATATGCAGGATGGATTCAGGCGGAAAAAACATCCTGGATCGGCATAGTTACCCAACCTTCTTAGCAGTAGATTTAGCTATGGAATCAATATAGTTGTTCCATTTGAGGTCTAAGGAGAGGGTAAGTTCGAGGAGGCGTAGTGTGTTGCTCTCAGGGAGAATCACTTGGTCCATGCTTATGGGAGGCAGGTGAGGTTGCCTGTGATGGTTGACAGAAAACAGCTTGGTCTTAGACGCATTGAAGTTGACAAGTCACTTCTTGCCCCAATTCACCACAGAGTATAGACCCCGTTCAATGTCAGCAGCGAGATTATGTCTGTCCGCTACGACAGTTTTCTTACTGGTGCGGGAGTATATTATGGTGTCGTCTGCGTAGATGCCTACTTGGGAACTGATCTCATCTGGGAGGTCGTTGATGAAAATAAGGAAGAGCGTCGGGCCCAGCATAGAGCCCTGTGGGACACCAGCATTCGTGCTGTAGGATGAGGTGGCATGCCCATTCAAAACGACCTTCATTTTGCGGTTATTTAAAAAAGAGTTAACGAAAAACAAGTAAAAGTAATTAACGTCAAGCGGACTGTCAAGCGGAGACCAACTCCAATATTACCCTTGAGAGAGATGTGACACAAGGTCTTTTTTAACGTGGGGAACCTGAGCATGTACGCCCAGGTACTGGTCAACACATTACATATCCACCGCGGTCTAAACTGGTCTTAAACTGGTCTTATTCGGTCTTAATTTGGTGACCCTAGCCCGAAGGCCGGGGACAACTCCTCCGTCAATCGTCAGTTACCGAACGTCCATGTAAGACCGTCTTTCTATATTTATAGTCATGAGAAGAGTTCATTATGGTACAACGGGTAGGTTCCATAACAAAATGCAACGTCAATCTCCATTTTCTGCCTTCCTGAAACCTGTACCATGAAGCCTGAAATCATGAGGATCGTGTTCGAATACTATCATGAACAATTTCTCAGGAAGGTGAATTCCTGATTGTTATATCCCGGGAAAGAATAACAGGGAAAAGAATAGTGCAAGAATAATACTTAACACTGAAGATCGATTAGAAGAGATTTATTATACAACAGTACAATAAACCAATAGACGTAGAAGAACAATCAATGTATAGTAACAGGAATAACGATCAAGTAAAAAATGTCTCCGCCTATAACGTATGCGTCCGTCTAGTGACGTATGCGTCCGTCTAGTGACGTATGCTTCCGTCTAGTGGTGTATGCTGACGTATACCCCTTTTATAGACTGGGCCATATCCATTACGGGGTAGGATAGGCTGTTCCTCTACAACACTGATGTTATCAGATATCTAAGCTTGAAAAAACATACCATGAGTTTGCCCAAGCTTTGGGAGCGAAATTGGTAGATGGAACTATTTCGAGAGTCATCGATGGTTGCGCTAGTACAAAGTCGCAAGTCATCATGACCGAGGGATTGAGCGTACTGGCCTTTCTCAGGTTACTCCCACAGAAATTAACCAAGCCCAGCATAGTTGTAGTATAAGCCAGATGTGGGCTCTGTTAGTGTTGAACAAGCACAGATTTGCTTGAACAGGTATCTGCAATAGGGATTCGCTAAGCACCCTAGAAGACAGGCATGTCTAGATACGAGGGACCAGCGACTACAGATACACTTTTTTATTATATTATTAACAAGCACAAGAGAAAGATACGCTCAATA
Source organism: Ascarosepion bandense (assembly GCA_037127315.1). Classification (NCBI taxonomy): domain Eukaryota; kingdom Metazoa; phylum Mollusca; class Cephalopoda; order Sepiida; family Sepiidae; genus Ascarosepion; species Ascarosepion bandense. Next base: position 331,941 of record JBBBDQ010000702.1, on the reverse strand, counting down.
TTTTTGGATTAATATGAATTGATTGAAAAAGAGTAAAAATTGAAGTTTAAGATTGATTTTTATTCAAGTTATTCATTATTTACGAATTTCCGACGACAACACAGGGCACAATATGCACCATGACCGACAGTTTACATAACATTAAGGATGTGGATGGGCGTACGAAAGTTTTTGCAATGACAAAGAAAAAGGGTCTGTCAAGAATTTTGAGAGGTAATAACTCACTAGCAGAATAACAAAAATTTCGAACTATCTGTATCGAACGACCTTTGAAAACTTCTCACTTTTTTTTTCAATTGGAATAGATAGATCTATCTATCGCCCGGTTCACACTCCACCCACGACTATTGAACAGGTTAAGAGGCTCATCCCTTGTTCCCTGTTTAGGATGTGGTTTCTGGCTTTCTCTTTTCCAATCTTCTCACTTTGTTTTGTTTTTTTTCAGTTGGAGTAGATAGATATATCTATCGCCTGGTTCACACTCCACCCACGACTATTGAACAGGTTAAGAGGCTCATCCCTTGTTCCCTGTTTAGGATGTGTTTTCTGGCTTTCTCTTTCCCAATCTTCTCACTTTGTTTTGTTTTTTTTCAGTTGGAGTAGATAGATATATCTATCGCCTGGTTCACACTCCACCCACGACTATTGAACAGGTTAAGAGGCTCATCCCTTGTTCCCTGTTTAGGATGTGTTTTCCGGCTTTCTCTTTTCCAATCTTCTCACTTTGTTTTGTTTTTTTTCAGTTGGAGTAGATAGATATATCTATCGCCCGGTTCACACTCCACCCACGACAATTGAACAGGTTAAGAGGCTCATCCCTTGTTCCCTGTTTAGGATGTGGTTTCCGGCTTTCTCTTTTCCAATCTTCTCACTTTGTTTTTTTTTTTCAGTTGGAGTAGATAGATATATCTATCGCCCGGTTCACACTCCACCCACGTCTATTGAACAGGTTAAGAGGCTCATCTCTTGTTCCCTGTTTAGGATGTGTTTTCCGGCTTTCTCTTTTCCAATCTTCTCACTTTGTTTTGTTTTTTTTCAGTTGGAGTAGATAGATATATCTATCGCCCGGTTCACACTCCACCCACGACAATTGAACAGGTTAAGAGGCTCATCCCTTGTTCCCTGTTTAGGATGTGGTTTCCGGCTTTCTCTTTTCCAATCTTCTCACTTTGTTTTTTTTTTCAGTTGGAGTAGATAGATCTATCTATCGCCCGGTTCACACTCCACCCACGTCTATTGAACAGGTTAAGAGGATCATCCCTTGTTCCCTGTTTAGGATGTGGTTTCCGGCTTTCTCTTTTCTCTTTTCCAATCTTTCCACTATTACGTAGCCCCCTGCACACCAGTGGCGTTACCGCCTTGCTCGGGGGTGATAGGATTAAAAAAAAACTGACATACACCCTTGTGCAAATTAATTGAAACAACTGCTTTAGTTTCCTTTCTTTCGCCATACAGTCATTTTTAGACCAACTGGAGTTACAGGGTGTAATCAATTTTTATTTTTTCCTTAAATTTTCGTAATTTGCAGTGATGTGCGATAATATGTCTCTATTTTTGGTGTGTATGATGAAATTTGTTTGGCTTTGAAAAATATTGTGTCATCACTGATTGCTACTGAGAGTGGAAGAGAAAAATAGTACTTCAACGAGAAGAAAATACAATAAAAGAAAATGTTTCAGGAAGACAACATCGTAACTTAAAACCATGTTACATTGAAACAATCAACGAAGTTAAGCAACGTTTAACCTGAGCTTTTTTCCAATTACCATAATAGTTTTGATTCTTAATGAGATTCTATGATGTTAACATCTGTTATGTCCCAAGTTCAATCCCGACACAAAGTCGAATCACCCTTATTTTCTCCATATCCCACAAGTAGGAAGGAAGTTTCACACAGATTTCGCCTAAGAATCGCTACCTAATGGAACATGTGAACACTTTAATCTTGATCCCTTCAAATCAAAGATGAATCGTTGTCCATCCTCCGTATTCTTATAATCTCCATTTCCTATCAAATTTTCTTACATTCATATTACATAACTCATTTATCGTTACCTTTTCGACTCTATCCGACTTAACCCGAGAACACTAACCATTGGTATATAGTCAGTCAGTTAAGTACCATACGTGAAACACGCTTGGGCGATCATGTCTTGAAAGAGACATGACTGACTGGGCAGAAGATTATCCCGCACTAGGTTGCCATTGCTTTCTGCAGTAGACTAGTTGCCAGCCAAGGCTATAGAACCCAATCTGTCCTGTTATTTAACCCATAACTGGAAGGAAGAGATGGATTAATACCTTTCCCAAGGGTATTTGCGCGTAAGTGAATGCAATGAATTCAACTGGAATTTGAACTCGGCTCTCCGATTTCTCGTTCCGAGCCGATATCCACTGCACCTACAACACACATCCGGGTATATAGTACCCAGCACAAATGACGACATTTTAAATACAATTTACTTACAATTTTCAGTACCTGATTTTCTTACCTAAATAATAGGTTTTTCAGTTCCTATTAATGTTTAATCAAAGTACAAATTTTGAAGTGCCTACATGTAAAATATTTCAAAGATTTATATTTAAAGATTTATATTTCAAAGATTTATATTTAATATTTTTTGATATTTTCAAATCGGGTATGATATGTTGAGTAGTGATGTAACTTTAATTGATGGTTTGTGTTCCGGGTTAAGCAACCCACAAGCCTTGTTTAGTGAGAAAAGATAAACCTTGTCTGCTGTTGGCAATAAAACAAGAAGCTATGGTCGAAAAGCCATTCGGTATTAAATCTGAGCATTGCCAAAATATAATCGCATCATTTTCCATGCCAGGTTTTAGTTGATCCGACCATTTTCCATGAAAGATCCAAATTTCCAAAGCTTACGAAATTATTAGAATGAGTTTTTAGTGATCGTCTTCTTTCCGTCCTTCTTTCGCGGATATGCGTCGTGGTGCAGTGGATATCGGCCCGGAACAAGAAATCGGGAAACCGAGTTCGAATTCCAGTCGTATTCCTTGCATTCACTTTCGCGCAAATACCCTTGGGAAAGGTATTAATCCGTCTCTTCCCTCCAGTTATGGGTTAAATAACAGGACAGATTGGGTTCTGTAGCCTTGGTCGGCAATCAGTCTACCGCAGAAAGCAATGGCAACCTACTGGGGGTTAATCTTCTGCCCAGTCAGTCATCTTTTTCGAGATATGATCGCCCAAGCGTGTACCACGTATGGCACTTAACTTACTGACTTCTTTCCTTCCACGTAAATGTGCGAGTCGTGTAATATATAGTGGCTTGAAATCGGATAGCCGTGTTTCAAATCCAGTTTAGTTCATTACATTCACTTTCGCACTAATACCATTAGGAAAGGTATGACTCCATCGCCTATCATTAAATACTAGGACTCCTATCTAGAAAACTCCCGATAGTACTAAAAAAAAGGTGAATGCAATATTAATCCGAAAAAAAATTTCTTAGAACCCAAACTATGTATCGGTATTAAATAACCATTTATGGGTTGATAAGCAGTAAAATACAAATCAAGCAATCAAAAACTTTTTTGTACGTATCGCCATTTCTTAGCGTAAAAGGCGACATCTCTCATTCATCCTGGCTGTTTCCAGTCACGTGATGACTTTCGACGCAGACAAATGGACAAAAGTCTTCATAACTCTATCTCCCATCACCGGATAAAATTGAGGCACAAACAAAATTCCTGTGTAGCAAACTGTCTGTTTAATTGAATTTTCCCCTCCCTTCCCTCTGCTGTTCTTGTTTTACTTTCACTCTGATATTGTGCAAACGATACTGTCGTATCTAAAGTTTGTTTTGTTTGTTTTTTAGACTTAACGACCTATCAATCCTTATGGGATCATTTAAGGTCATAACCAATGATTTTGGGTAAGGTTATTTTATTTTTACAACATTTTTCACGATTCATTGGGATTTGTTTTTAAGAGCAGGGTCCCCAAGTCCTACCCTTGTTATTTAACCCATAACTGGAGGGAAGGAACGGATTAATACCTTTCCCAAGGGTACCAGTGCTTAAGTGAATGCAGGGTATTCAACTGGAATTCGAACTCTGCTCACCGATTTCTCTTTCCGATCCAGATATCCACTGCACCACAACGCACATCCGTCACTATACGCTTACAGCACCTGGTGTCCCCAAGCGGTCACCCATCTAAGTACTGACCAGGCTCAACGTTGACTTAACTTCGGTGACCGAGCGAGATACCGTTGTATTCAATGTGATAGGCCGTAAGCCCGTATCTAAAGAGACTATTTCAATTTGTATAGACAAAATATCATTGAATCAGTCACGATTTAATGGATAGACAGTAAAATGCTTAAGTGAACGAAATAATTTCGGGAAAGTGTAAGGATAAAATAGATTGCTAAGTTAATTAAATTCATGGGAAAACTCTCTTTATATATATTTATTTAATAGTAGAAATGGAGAGTTGATAGTTTTTGTTTTTTTTTTTGTTTTTTGTATTTATTTGTTTTGTTTTTTTTATAGAAAGACGTTCACGTGAATTCCAGTCGCACGCGGCATTGGATGGCTTGAAAACGTTTCATGCGATGTAAATAAATAAAAAACATAAAAATAAATTACGACTTAACAGTCAAAATATTAGGAAAAGTAACAACACCAGAGACAAGAATACTCTTTAAAATGGCTATAGAAGTAGTCGAAAGCGCTTGGGACAATAAAAATTATAAACAACTTTTATATTCCTTAACGTCTATAAAACGGAAAAATGCAAGGATGTTGGAAAACCTTAATAAAAAATTAATCAAATCTTCTTTGTCGGCGGTATTCAATGACAAATGTTTGGAAGAATATTTGCGACAAAAATATACATTTGTCTATCTCGGCTATAGGTGGTCTGCTACAAATAATGGTACAGCATCGGTAAAAAACAGAATGGGACTGGGTCGGGCAGCCTTTAAAGGGAATAAATAACTTTTGGCATCTAAACGAGTGCTATATTTCATTAAAACACGAGTTCACAATACAATCGTATTTCCTGTCATTCTGTACGGACTAGAATGTGTTAATTGGACTTCAGAGCTATGCAGAGACATTGAGACAAAAATTGTCTGGGTTCGATTCCTGGTAGTGGATGTGCACTGTTGAAGAGTCCCAAATATAGGACGAAACAGCCGTCCAGTGCTTTCAGCATTATGTTGAGGTCGAATAAAAAGCTTGATGAAATTAATAATTGTTCAAATACTCCTACTATTTCTGTTCATATCTCTGTTCGTCAACCATCTTAACATGCTATGGATTTAGCAGCTTGTGTTGAAGAAGTCGTGGCTCTGGGAGGCACAGTCCTACGGTTAAAGGATGAGCTCCACCACGGAATTTGTGAACGGGCGGCGCTTCATCGAGTTTAATTCGTCACCCCACTTCGTCACCAGGGCCCATGGTACAGTTGGTATAACATCAGCTAAATAACCAAAGCTGTCTGGGTTCGATTCCTGGTAGTGGATGTGCACTGTTGAAGAATCCCAAAAATAGGACGAAACGGTCGTCCTGTGTTTTCTGCAATCTGTTGAGGTCGAATAAAAAGCTCGATGAATTACTTAATAATATATGTTTGTGTGTATAAGATTTCACAATATAAGCCTTCTTATATTAGTTAGAGTGCATTGAATTTACATAATTATAATATTTGTTCCGTCTTATGATTCCTTCTGACTGAAACTATAGTAGTGATTGTACAGATACCATTTTGTTAACTTTAAACTTGTATTAATGGGGGAGAAATTATATATATATATATATATATATATATAAAGGGGGAGTGTTAATTATATATAATATTTCACATCACACACCTTCTTAGATAAGTTTGGTCGAGGAAAGTATCTATAGCTTAGTTTTTCTTACAGTCACTAAGATGCAAGGAGTTAATGAGAGTAAAAGAAACTGATGTGAAAGGACAATAGAAACAAAAGAGTTCATTGACTTATAATTCGGATGTGCGTTGTGGTGCAGTGGATATTGACTCGGAACGACAAATCGGGGAGCCGAGTTCGAACTCCAGTTGAATTCCTCTTGCATTCACTTACGCACAAATACCCTTGGGAAAGGTATTAATCCGTCTACTTCTCTCCAGTTATGGGTTAAAGAATAGAACAGATTGGGTTCTATAGCCTTGGCTGGCAACCAGTCTACCGCAGAGAATAGAACAGATTGGGTTCTATAGCCTTGGCTGGCAACCAGTCTACCGCAGAAAGCCATGGCAACCTACTGCAGGATAATCTTCTGCCCAGTCAGTCTTTCGAGACATGATCGCCCAAAGCGTGTATCAAGTATGGCACTTAACTGACTGCCTTATAATTCATATTGCTAAACTATGTAATTACTTTCCGGACAACCTAATCAGCCAGTCAGTTAAGTGCCATACGTGGTAAACGCTTGGGCGATCATGTCTCGAAAGAGACATGACTGACTGGGCAGAAGATTATCCCGCAGTAGATTGCCATTGCTTTCTGCGGTAGATTGGTTGCCAGCCAAGGCTATAGAACCCAATCTGTCCTGTTATTTTACCCATAACAGGAAGAAAGAGATGGATTAATACCTTTCCCAAGGGTATTTGCGCGTAAGTAAATGCAATGAATTCGACTGGAATTCTAACTCGGCTCCCCGATTTCTCGTTCCGTGCCGATATCCACAACGCACATCCGGACAACCTAATACAAAAACAAAATTACCTTGTGCCTAATAGCGAAGTCATTTTTCGGTAATATTCTCATTTTCGGTCTTTGCCTGAACTATGTCACTTTAATTCTCTGTAGCGGCATTTTCCTTCATTATAATCTTACCAAAATTATACACACGGGATTTAAATATCAGTACATACTCTGCTTGAATTTGCAGGCGTTAACTGTCACCAGCAAAAATTATTAACATAATTTCTGCTTCTACTAGTAATTATCACCAGAAATTCTATTAAATGATTGTGACCAATTAACAACTTCTAAAACATTCCTGGCGTTTTACTGTGTGAACTAATGTTCTCGTTTATGTTTCTAATTCAGCCAACCATTTAATCCAGCCTTTGTTCATTTATAACGAATTGAAGCGACAATTTTTTCCGTTCTCTCATCCTATTACTTATTTGATAAGATGACTGATATGAAATATCCAAGGTGCCGTATGTAAGATGGTCTATGGGAAAACCAGCTGGATGTTTGAAAATGTTGTTCTGTCGACAACGATTTGCTTATTAAAAACATAATTAGAACAACGGATATTCTTACTGAACGAAACGTTAACAGAATACGAGGATCATTCAATAAATAAGGTGAATTTTTTGGTATAAGGACTACTGCGAGGGTCATTCAATAAATAAGGTGAATTTTTCTGTATAAGGACTACTGCGAAGATCATTCAATAAATAAGGGGATTTTTTTTTGTATAGGGACTTCTACGGGGGGTCATTCAATAAATACGGTGAATCTTTTGGTATAAGGACTTCTACGAAGATCATTCAATAAATAAGGTGAATTTTTTGGTATAAGAATTTCTACGAGGGTCATTCAATAAACATGATGAATTTTTCGGTATAAGGATTCCTACGAGGGTCATTCAATAAATAAGCTGAATTTTTCGGTGTAAGGACTTCTACGAGGATCATTCAATAAATAAGGTGAATTTTTTTGTATATGGACTTCTACGGGGGTCATTCAATAAATAAGGTGAATCTTTTGGTATAAGGACTTCTACGAAGATCATTCAATAAACATGGTGAATTTTTCGGTATAAGGATTTCAAATACAGATAGAAGCTTACTTTTTTCCTTTTCTTCTTTTGCAAAGGGACTTAAGTTTTTTTGTTTTGTTTTTTTTTTTGCAGATTGAAAAAAACTTTGAGAGTTAGGTCACTGGTGCCCCCTTTACAAGAATTTACTTGAGCAACCAGACTTGAAACAAGGTCCCTCTCTTTTACAGTTAGATCAACCAAATGCAGGCAACAATTCTACCCAACAGCTTTTATCGCGCGCTTTCCGCTTGTGGAACTTCCTTCCAGATACTTGCTTTCCTGACGGCTACAACCTCCAGGAATTAAAATGCAAAGTCAATTCCAATCTCTTATCCACTTAACTCCAGCCCTTTCTACATCTCCGCATGTATCTTGTTCTTTTCTTTCTCGCTACCTTTGCAACTGTCTTCACTCCTGTGTTCACATCCTTCTCTTGCTCTTTCTCTTTCACCCACCCCGTAGCTGGTTTGTCTTTCTCTTCTTTCTCTTCCCGCCTAAAACTTTAACTCTCGTATGTATCCCCCTGCATATCAGTGGCGGTACCGCTTTGTTTGGGGTGAAATGATTAAAAAAAAAGGAATGTGTACAAAATAGAAATAAGAGGAAATAATAATAATAATGATAATACGATGGCCATTCAACAAATAAGGTGAATTTTTCAGTATAAGGACTTCTAATAATTCTTATAGAAGCTTACTTTTTAAAAAAAAATTCCTTTACTTCTTTTTCAAAGGGTTTTAATTTTTTTGGCAGATTGAAAAAAAACTTTGAGAATTTTAGAGATTAACAAAGATGGCCGACCAAGAAGCATGCTCCAGGATTGAACAGAGATCAGTTATCAGGTTTTTGGTTGCTGAAGGGTGCAAACCAGTTGAAATTCATAGGAGAATGTCAACGGTGTATGGTGCCACATGTTTCAGACAAAAAATGTCTACAAGTGGGCTAAATTATTTAAAGAAGGACGGAGGAGTGTTGAGGATAAAGACAGGCCTGAGAGGCCTACAGAAGTGAGGTCTCCTGAGGTGATCAAATCAGTCAATGACCTCATCCAGTCTGACAAAAGGGATGACATTGCAAGGACTTTGAGCCTATCTGTTGGGAAACACACAGAATTGTCCATGATGACCTTGCCTACTCTAAGGTCAGCTGCCGGTGGGTGTCAAAGATGCTTACTGCAGAGTATAAACAAAAGAGAGTCGAGTTGTCATCCCCCTTACACCCCAGACCTTGCCCCTTCAGACTTTATGCTGAGGGAATACGGAAGCTTGTGCACAGATGGAAAAGTGCGTGATACTCCTGGGAGACTAGGTTGAAAAATAAAAAAAAGTAAGCTCCTATCTGTATTAGAAGTCCTTATACCAAAAATTCACTTTATTTATTGAATGACACTCGTACAATGTTAAACTTTACATAATTCTCTTAATAACATTTCGAAGATTGAAAATGGTTCTGTCACTGGTAGAGATCAAATGTTTTTGAAAGAGGGAATTATAAAGTTGAGGAAAATATTTAATAAATTTTTCGATAAAATTAATATTACGCAAATACTTTTTACAACTTACGTGTGATTTTCTATTAAACTATAGACACGATGACGTCCATTTCTTAGCAAAACAAAAATATTCTTTGTATTTATGTAGGTTTTTGTTCGCCAAATCTATTCTTCTTTCCCCTCCAAATATTTCAGGGTAAACAAGTTTATGTTTCCATGCGAATTCAACCGAAAACATGAATATACGTACACGTTATTTCAGAGTGCAACTTGTATCGGTATCTTAAAAACTGTCATTGATATTTAATCAGAACGCATGTACATAGGAGGGCAAAAAGTTTGTAAAAAATTCTGAGATGAATCTACAGTTGCTTAGAATTTCCATTATTGCACGAGAAAGAATTATATTGATCAGTTACTGCTTGGAAAAAATGACTGTATAAGGCTAGATTTACGTCTCAAAGAATTCTCTGAAATATTCCTTTTCGATTGTCTGAACAAAACAATGGCCTCCTCAGCACAGAAAAATTTCTCTTGAAGAACAAAAACATTCGGTTAGTAAAAATATATTATAAATGTGCATCTATCATTCTAGGACCGAGTCAAATCGAAAACTACCGTCTTTTGTTCTTAGAACATTCAGACCTCCCCCATATATATATATATATATATAAAATCACCCGCAGAGAATTGTTTTTTCTGAATCACAGTTCATCAGTACGGTTAGATATCCGATTGCTTCTAGACAGAATTGAAACCGACCGAATTCTACCTCTGAGCTATGGGCGGTCAGTAGAGGCAGGCGGATTTTAGTGTGTTATATGCCAGTAGTCGAGAGTGTTCAAATTCATTATTGAATAAACGATGTAAATACTTCATCTCAAAAATATAGACAAGCAACAATATATATATATATATATATATATATATATATTGATTGATTGATTGTTTAATACTTAGTTTTTGTCACAATAGGGTTAAACCAGTGCATATTTGTATTAAAAAGTGTTCAATAATTTCCGTTCTTTCATTCAACTGTTCATTTCTGTTTGGGAATATCGTAATTTCTAATTTTTCTTCTTGGCACAGTCTACATATTTTTCCACCGTTGTAAGGTTTGGCTGTTTTTGCACTGTTCCACGTTATGTCTGGGTCTTTTTCATATTTTGATTTCAATTTCCACATGTGGCTAGCCAGTTTTGTATTGTTTTTTAATTTTTCTATTTTAAATGTAGACCTGTGATTAAACCACCTGGTCTTAAAGGTGTCTTTGATTGAACCCAAATATATTTATTTTGGCCATTTGGGTCATGTACCTTTGCCTTGTAAATGATTTCTTTTGTGTTGCAAAGTCCTTGAAGTGAATATTTATCTTCGTCCCTGCAGTTGCATTCTTTATTAATGAGTTTGTTTTGTACAATGCTAATTTAGTTTCTGGCGTTTTGTTTTTATGAAACTATGTAAATTACTAGTACAACTATAACTTAGTTTGATTGTCTCTGTTAAAAGTTTTGTTTAGTTCTGATTCTTTTGGAAAGTGTTTATCTATCAGTTTAAAAATATTTGTCGTATTTTGATCTTTACCTCTAAATTAAATGGTGGGTTGAACCAGATAATGTTTCGTTTTCTATTATCGTTTTTGATTTGTCTGTTTGGTTGAGAATTATATTGTAAAATGTTTTTATGGCCAGATTTTCTTAATGCATTTTCATAGATATTTCCTTTTCATTAAATATTGATTTGTTTAACAAATTATTAAATAGTCTGTGTTCTATTTCTTTGTAAATGTGTTCAATTATATATTTTGGATGATTGGATTTTGTATTTATGTATGATAACTTAGTGTTTGTTTTCATGTATGGCGAAACATTGCCAGTTTGTAAATTAAATTCTACATCTAAAAATTGTACCACTTTTTTATTTGTTTCTACTATTATGTCAAAATCTCGTTCTTTGAATAGTTTAAAAGCTATTTCCTTATTCTATCATGTTCTCTTTTGTTGTATGGTGCTATCATTAATCCGTCATCTTTATATAATCCTTGGTGGTCAATATGGATTATTTTGTTGATTTTATTTCAAATGTATACGCCCATGAATTCTGAAATGTCTGCTTCATCATACAAGCCTTATGGTACATCTAATGCTCCGTTGTTTGATTTCTTGATCCACGCTTTACCTTTGTGGAAAAGTATAGATTTTCGGCAATGTAGGATTATGTCAATATGTTCAGATGGTATTTTTATGGGCATTTTAGCAAAATTAAATGCTTCCATTAAACCTTTTTCAGAAATTTATGTGTAAAAGTTTGTTTTTTTATATCATATTTGATGAACGTGTATTTACTTTTGCATTTAAATTTTTGGAACCAGGAAATCCAATCACAATGAGCGTTCTTAAAAAGAAATGCAATCACAATGAGCGTTCTTAAAAAGAAATGCAATCACAATGAGCGTTCTTAAAAAGAAAAACGGTAAACGGTAAAATCGATTATTAAAAATCGCCTAAAGACACCACTCATGGTAGAAACCTAGGTCGCGTAATAACTAGATTACAAATAGAATATATATATATATATATATATATATATATATATATATATATTGTTGTTGTTGTTGTTTGTCTATATTTTTGAAATTAGATATTTACATTACTTACATTGTTCGGTGTGATGTCATCATCTTTTCATATTCATGACATTTCAGCTCAGACGTCTTAGTTATTCCCATTTAATTCAATTCTCTAATTATTTTGTTCGTCACTTGTCTCGCCAGATATTGAACTTACAACTCTTTGGGTCAAGTCTTTGGATCAAATCAACGCTTTTATCCATTGGACCATGTGACCTCGATAACGTAACTCATGGAACGATAACAATCTACCCCAGTGATCGAAAAAAGGGTTCGGTTCAAAATTCCAATCACCTGAAGAAGAACAGAACGTAAAACGGCTGAAACGTCATGAATATGACAATAAAGATGTGGACAACATTTTGAACAATGTAAATAATATGTTGTTGTGTCGGACAATTTTTCACCCCAGAAACTATTTCACATCTGTAATAAGTCTACCGTTCGTTTATGATTTGAATACTAATGCCACATCTGGTTTGGTGCTTTTGCTATATATTTAGAGATTCTTCTTAAAATCCAAAGAATAATCTGCAATGTTATAGGTCCTAACCTGACATCTCGGCCTCATTCTTTTTCCCTACGCCGTAACGTGCTTCTCCTTGCCTTCTTCAGGACAAATATTCTGGTGAAATTTTCTCTATGCTTCCTAAACTTTATGAATGTAAGCGTAGTACTTTATTGGCGGCAAGGTCTCATCATTTTATAAATGAAATGGCTAGACGTAACCGTAAGTTCTAGGGTAATAGTGTCTCCTATCGCACTTCTAGTTTGTAGAACTCCCTTCCGGTTTCTTGTTTCTTGTCAAATTTGATCATTAAAAACTAAATTATATGCCAATCATTAATTCTTTGTTCCCATGACGATAGCCAGAAAGCGACTGAAAGCGTAAATCGAATAACACCGTTACGATCCGTCAATGGATGTCAAATGTTGCTTGATTTGAAAACGTCAAATATTTTCACTAACATTAAATATGAAAATAAGCGGCACTACCCTTGGTTCCCATCACGATAGCCAAAAAGCGACAGAAAGTGTAAATCGTACAACACTGTACGATCTGTCAATGGATTTTGCATGTTTCTCGATTTAAAAACGTCAAATAACTTCATTAACATTAGAAATGTGATATGTCCCGAAAAGGGATATATATCTGATTCGAGGTAGCTAAACGGTTTTGGCAAATGTAACCGAGTAGGACAATCTCGCAAGTAGACGTAATGGACGGTACTCGCCGTATGCAGTATGCTGAGACGTAGGCGTAGTCAATAGACGTAGACCAATAGTCGTAGACCTCTAGTCGTAGACCGGTAGACCTATGGACGTAGAGCTTTATGCGTCCTCGCCTTCGTCTGTACTTATCGCTGACACCAGCCAATCACATTACTGTGAAGAGGAACCAAGGTGTATGTATATTCATTACATCAAAAGGAAAAGAACAAGCACTAAACCTTGTTCTGATGCCAAAAAATCCTGGAAGCGAAGAAAATCGTGACTTGAGTAATACAGGATACTCGATCAATGTATGCCTTATGCTCCCTGATATGGAAACGGCAAATATTATCACTGGCTATTCAATCAATAAATTCAGACTCTAGTCTTTTTTTTAAAATCATTTCACCCCAAGCAAGGCATTCCACTGCCACTATTGCGCAGGGGGTACTTAGGGGAAAGTCATTGGAAAGAGTGGTTAGATATAGGAAATGTCAGATGGATGGTGATAGACGGGTAAGGATAGCGAGGATGGGGGTTGTGTAGATGGGAAGGGTGTTTGAGAGAATGGATGCGAGTTAGTGTGTTAGGAGGTGTCTATTGACCTTACATTTAAACTCCTGGAGATTGTAGCTGTCGGGGAAGCAAGTGTATGGAAGGGAATTCCACAGGCGGGAAGTCCAAGGAAAGAAGCTGTTGGAGTAGAAATTGCAGTTACATCTTATCTGTTTCACAGTAAAAGGGTGGGACCTAGTAGCCAATCTAGTATCTCGTGCAAATTCATACCTAGAGGGCACCAGTGATCTAAGTTCATCGGGGCAGAAGCCGTGAAAGTATTTATAGTAGAGGCACAAGGAAGCCACGTCACGCCGGTGAGCGAGTGACAGCAGGCGGTCTGCCAAGTCGGTATCGATCACATTCTGATTTTAAAAAATAAATATCATCATTAACATTAGAGATGAAGGCAAAAAAAGCTACACTTTCTTCCTAGATCGAAAGACAGGAAGCGAAGAATGGAGTAACACGAGTAACACTGGCCCTTCGGTCAATAAATGGCTTATGTTCCCTGATTTGTAAACGGAAAATATTATTACCGTTCTTCTTCTATGTGCGTTGTCCCTTCAGGACGTAGACGATTATGGCCTTCCACGTTTCTCTATCCCTGGTGGCTCTGAGCACGCCTTCTCCTTTTACACCATGCAACCCTCGTTCTGTCATCCACTAGCTCAAGCCCATAAATCTAGAATATAAATGTATAGAAAATAACATGGCCACAAAATGAGGGATCAGTTTATATATTGATTATAATATATATTTCATCCCCCACTTTATATCCACATTATAATTTCTCATAAGCAGTTGGCATATATCTTCTTCTTTTCTGTGCCATGTCCTTTCAGGACGTAGGCGATCATGGCCTTCCACGTTTCCCTATCCCTGGTGACTCTGAGCACGCCTTCTCCTGTTACACCATGCAGTCCTCGTTCCGTCATCCACCTGATTAGGTCCTTCAAATATGTTATCCGTTGCTTTCCTCTGTCTCTTTTTCCCTCTATCTGGCCTGTTAGTATCTGATTATCCAAGCCCTCCTTCCTCATTGCATGTCCCAGGAACTTCAGCTGTCTCTTCCTGATGCTCAGTATTAATTTCCTTTTTGTTTCCATCATTTCCAAGATCTCATTATTGCTCATATGCTCGATCCATGATATTCGCAGCATCCTTCTGTAGAACCACATTTCAGTTGCTTCATGTTTTTCCTTCATCTTTGATGGTATTGCCCAGCATTCACTGCCATATTGAAGGACGGACAGCACGTAGCAATCTAGTACTCTCTTCCTAGTTTCTAGCGAAATTGTCCTGTTTCTTAATATCTTACTGAACTTTAATTATTACCGTTAGATGTGAAAAAAACAACCACTACAATTTGTCTCCAGCTCGAAACCAGAAAGCGAAGAGGCTTACGGCCATATCACGTTGAATACACCGGTTCTCGCTCGATCACCGAAGTTAAGCAACGTTGAGCCTGGTCAATATTTAGATGGGTGACCGCTTGGGAATACCAGGTGCTGTAAGCGTTTAGTGACGGATGTGCGTTGTGGTGCAGTGGATATCGGCTCGGAAAGAGAAATCGGTGAGCCGAGTTCGAATTCCAATTGAATACTCTGCATTCACTTAAGCACTGGCACTCTTGGGAAAGGTATTAATCCGTCCCTCCAGTTATGGGTTAAATAACAAGGGTAGGACTTGGGGACCTCGCCCTTACAAACAAATCCCAATGAATCTTGATACTCGAAAAGAAAAATGTATTACTAGACACAAAACGTATAAAAACAACAATAAATTGTTGAACAAAAAAAAATACCAGCAATAAATAAAAATTTAGTTGGCAATAAATGACCCGCCGAGGTTGATATGCAATAAAAACAACCAAACAAACATTTTTAAGAAAGCGAAGAAAACCGTAATTTCAATAACATTGGCTAATCGAACAATGAATGCCAAATATTTCTTGATTTGAAAACTACAAATATTTCCCTGATTTGAAAACGACAAATATTTCGTCTAATTTAAAAATGGCAAATATTTTCTTTATCATTCGAGATGAAAAATACAAGCACTACACATTTTTCCATGCGTGATAGCCAGAAAGCGAAGAAAAGCTAAATTAGATTAACACTTAATTCTCTGTAATAATAATTGCCGAATATTCAATGATTTAAAAACGTAAATATTATCATTGCCATTAGATGTGGAAAGGACAAGTATTGCACTTTCTTTCCAGCCTGATGAAGGAAAACGTGACTGCTCGGTCAATGTATGTCGACTGTTCCCTGATTTGAAAAATGGCAAACATTTTCCTAATTTGAAAATGGCAAATATTATTACCCTTCAGGATAAAATGAAACAGCCGGCACACTTTGTTCCCAGACCAATTCAAAGGAAACGAAGGAAAGCGTCACTCTTATAACACTGTCTGCTCAGTCAATGAATGCCGAATGTTCTCTTATCTCGCGCTTCCCGCCTGTGGAACTCCCTTCCACAAGTCTGCTTTCCCGACAGTTACAATCTCCAGGTGTTTAAATGTAGGGTCAATAGACACCTCCTATTACACTATCTCCCAACTATTCTCAGAACACTCTCATCTACCCAACCCTCATTCTCAGTATCCTTACCCGCCTATCACCCACCCTCTGACATTTCCTATATTTAATCAGCCTTTCTCCACTCTACGTAGCCCCCTGCGCAGTAGTGGCAGTGACATGCCTTGCTCGGGGTGAAACGCTTATAAAAAAAAAAAAAAAATTTCACTGATTTTGAAAACGGCAATTTTTGGCATTACCATTAGATATGAAAAGATCAGACATTACACTTTGTTTTCAGCCCAACAGCCAAGCGATGAAATGCATAACACGATTAACACTGGCTGCTGGGACAATAATTGCCAAATAATCCCTTATATGGAAACGGCTGATATTATCATTGTCTTAATTCTCCGTAATTCTAATTCGTTTTTTATTTGTGTTTTTTTATTATTTTGATGATTTCTTTTCTTTTTAATCCTTTAGTGGAACTGTTTTGGTGATATCTATATATATATAAAAGGCAAGATGTTTGTGTGTCTGTCTGTCTGTCTGTCTGTATTTTCTTTATACAAATCCAAAATTTTTATCCGATTCTCACCAAACTTCAAACACATATTCTTTAGGCTTCCGATCAGGTCATGAGCTACTTATTTTTTCCGATTTTTCCCCGATATCGAAAG
Source organism: Ascarosepion bandense (assembly GCA_037127315.1). Classification (NCBI taxonomy): domain Eukaryota; kingdom Metazoa; phylum Mollusca; class Cephalopoda; order Sepiida; family Sepiidae; genus Ascarosepion; species Ascarosepion bandense. Next base: position 315,069 of record JBBBDQ010000702.1, on the reverse strand, counting down.
ACGATACGCAGATATCTGATCAGGTCTGATCAAAATCAGGATTTCAGCACTTTTGTCGTGGTTCTTGCTGCAGAATTTCCTCTAACTTAGTAAAATTATAGTTTTCAGTTTCAAATATTAGTAGATCTTCTCAGACAACTCATTTTCCCCGATTTCGGAAACCGATACCCCCGATATTCTATTGAATCTGATCAAACACCGATATTCAGCCATCATTATGGCTCATTTTCTTCAGTTTTACTCCTGATGGGTACGATAAGTGTTCATGGACTTACTTAGGTTAGTTTATCCTTGGATGACTTATTTGACTCCGATATTGGAAATCGATACCTTGATATCCGATCGGGTCTGATCAAAATCAGGTTTTCAGCCTTTTTATTTTGGTTTTTGCTTCGAGTTTTGCTCTAAGTAGGTATAATTGTAGTTCTTAGTCTCAGCCATGATACCATTTACTCAGAGGACTTATTTAGCCTTCAAAATTCAGTTTACGACGAAAAAAACTTATTTGATATCGATAGCAGGAAATCAAAATTTGACTTACATCCATTCATTTTTCTTTCAATCTACGGTTTCGCTTTAACTGGAAACAACTATTGCTTTTTAGTCTTTCGTGCCAACGTCCAAAGAGTCTCAGCTCTAGGACCATGGATTAGTTTTAAAGCTTTCATTACACCCGAGCAACGCCGGGATATACTGCTAGTTATAAATATTTTTTCCTCTCTAAAATGCTTATTCGCTCTTTTTACTTTCAAGGGCATCGCATTCCTAACATTCACATGGACTATGGGACCAGTCCTTTGCAAAGCTGTTCATTACCTTCAAAATGTCTCCATGCTCTGCTCGGTATTCACACTAACGGTTATCAGCATAGAGAGGTAAGTTCATTGCTACACGTATCTCTCTTTTTCAAGGCTTTTTATGTTCAGTAGATATATATTATGCTATGTTTGTAAAAGGTGTATTTGTACCATTGTGCTATACTTGTGAGACATTTATTTCTACCGTTATGCTATTTATAAGAGTATCATTTGTGCCATTATGCTGCATGTGTAAGAGTATTATTTGTACCGTTGTGTTTGCCTTTGTATCGTTACGCTATTCTTGTAAATGGTATATCTGTACCATTATGCTATGTTTGTAAGAGGTGTATTTGTACCATTATGCAATACTTGTGAGACATTTATTTGTACCGTTATGCTATTTGTAAGAGTATCATTTGTGCCATTATGCTGTATGTGTAAGTGTATTATTTGTACCGTTGTGTTTGCCTTTATATTTTTATTCTATTCTTGTAAATGGTATATCTCTACCCTTATACTATGTTTGTAAGATGTTTATTTGCGTCGTTATGCTGTTTGGAAGAAGTATATTTTCATCCTTATGTTACACTTGTAAGACGATTTTTCGTACAGTTATTTTGTGTTTGTAGGTGGATAAATTTCACCATTCTGCTCTGGTAAAGAATTGTTTGTACCATTGTGTTATTTGTATTTGTGCCGTTATGGTATGCTTGTAAGGGGTTTATTTCTATCATTGTGCTATGTTTATAAGAGATACGTTTATAATTTTGGGTCATACTTATAAGAGGTTTATTTATACCGTTATACGATGTTTGTAAGAAGATTGTTTATATCGTTATGCTATGTTTGTAAAAGATTTAGCTGTGTCGTAATATTTTTTCTAAGAGTTGTATTAAAACCTTTATACTACGTATGTAATAGGTTTATTTGTAATGTTATTATAATCCCACTGCCGCTGCTCTGCTGCAACCTCTCGTTTTGCTTTGTTAATCTAACTTTCTCTGTTCTAGCGTATAAGATGCAAATCCTTTTTAATCCAACAGTTAACTGAAATGCGAAAAGTAAAATTGCCCACCCGTAAAAATGAATCAGAACGACTGAAAACACTTTGGAAAAACTCAGACCAAGGCAAATTTCACAAGTCAGTGTGAAAATTAAGATTCTGGATAGGAAATAGCAAATTGATCTATGGACCTGGTCAATTTTTCTTAACACCTAGAAAATGGGTATGCTGTTGCGAGCCGACCACATGACTAGATTCCATGTCCCTTGACCGGCAAAAGTCAGTCAAATGGAAGCAGCATCGAGACGACTCGCTAAAATGTGACAAGATTAAAATTTCAAGACGCCGACCCTGTCATGCCTCGTCGGCATACATTCATTCTTTCTCCTTCCAATTTTTTTGTGGTCTTCACTCGCTCGCCGTCAAAGAAACAACAACAAGACATCTTCAACTGTATCCAAAAACTAAAGTCCGATAATTGCAATTTTCCTTTAGTGCTTCACCTTCATTTTAACTTTCTCGCCGACCATAAAAAGGAAAGGAACACAGACTTTATTAGTAGCCTGTTAATCTTATTACATACACATTCTGCTATTTGCAACTATTTCTCTGGAACATTTAATTACGGATATTTTTCTCTTTGAACATTTTCTTCTTACAAATTTGTTATTCTGTTTAGTTAATAAAATTTTACTTTAACATACAAGACGAAATATTTTATCCTTACACATTCAAACATCCAACCTTCAACCTCCTGATATTTCACATTGTGGGGACTTCAATTGTGTTTGGCACCATGCCAATTTGACAAACATAGCCGAGGTCAATACAAGCGGTACTTATTGTTGGTATTGTCACTTTACGGTGATCGTAATTTGAGATCGGCAAGCTGAGAGATAACCAGAGTCTATATTGTAGCGTTATGTTATGTTTGTAAAAGGTTTGTATTGGCTACAGATAAACAAAAGGGGAACAAAAGAGATGGATAAGGCTATTGTTTAGATGTACTTTTGCGTAAGTACATGTGTGCAAAATCCTACTAAATATGTTAAGAGACTTGAAATTGTGAAGTGGTTTAGTAGAATAATTAGTTACTATATAGTCAAGTAAACTAGAGGCATTTTTGCAGTTACATGGATGTGTGTTGTTTAATATATATATATATATATATATATATATATATATATTGTGTGTGTGTGTGTGTGTGTGTGTGTGTGTGTGTGTGTGTATTTAGGAAGCATTTTTTCATTAATGCATGTTTCATTAGATAATATAAACCAGTTTTGTACATTTATTTTATGTAATTTTTTTCATATTCTCTGATAAGCTTAATAACATCATCATTAAATGAGGAAAGAAAATTACAATATTGATACATCATTTTTTAATAATACAATCTAAGCTTTCAGCTTACATAAGCCATTTTAAAAGAGGTCAAATTACATTATATATTATAAACACGGACAAACGATTATGACAAACTGTTTTTGTTTACATGGAAGATTTCCAAGCAACAACAAACTCGTGCATTTAAGACGCTGGAAGCTCGTGACCAAGCGAGAGTGAAAACATGAAATATTAAATATGGGAAGCTATTGGAATAAACCAATGGCTTCTGTTATTAATTATATGCATTTAAGGATATTTGTGGAGATTTCATAGTTTATCTTGTTCAGATTAGGTTTCAACAGTTTTGTGTACATAGCTTTGAGAATGTTTTGTCTTTGTTTACTGTTTTCATATTTAAGTATAATTGCGTTTTCAACTGGGGTTTTCCGGAATTGTGCCTGTGGCAAGCCATGTTGCTTTAAATGCCTAAAAATGTTAGAATGTAATGTAATTTGACATCTTTGAAAATGGCTTAAGTAAGCCGAAAGCTTAGATTGAACTATTAAAAAAATTATGTGTCAATATTATTTTTTTCATTTAATGATAATGCTATTAAGCTTATAAGAGAATATGAAAAAAATTTACATAAAATAAATAGACAAAACTTGTTTATATTATCTAATGAAACATGCATTAATATATATATATATATATATATATATATATATATATATATATATATATATATATAGCATGAGTCAGCGTTATATAATATAATACTATTGGGATGCCCGCGCCTATTCGGCTATAATGAACTATTCCATTACTATGTAAAGTAATGGTGGCATATACGTAGGGGAGTGTGCCGAGCAGCCGATCGACAAGTCAGCCGTAGACTTCCGGTGACGACCCGGAAGTACCCATTGCTCATACTACGTCTTACGACGGTTGAGACGATTAACCTTTATTCTTGTATTGGATACTAATAACCTTTGTAAATATTATTTTCACGGAATACAACAACTAACCTATTCCTGTTGTTGAGTTATTTATTCTTACTCACGACATAACAAATACTGGGATGTTATTTTATTGATTTTTATTTTTAATTTCATAATTTAATTTCAGCTACAACTTAAACTTGAAATGAAAATTAAATCTCAAAAGTTGAATCAATATAGGGAATATTTTTAGAGCAGAGGGTATACGGTTTGTGCCTACGAATCAAGGCTAATAACTTGTTGTTTAGGGGGAAAATAATGACAATAATTATTGAAAAAAGTTTATATAGAAAAATCTATATCAATTCGGATCAACGTATCTGAACAGATACTTATTTCTATGTTTGTATGTAATTATCAATTCATTTCTTTTGTTTAGTAAATTAGGAATTTTAAGATAAAAATGTTTTTCTAAATCAAAGTCTTATAGACATAAGATAATAGATATATATATTAATATATACTTAACAGCTCTTATTTTAAATTAAGCACTGTTCTATTAACACCAGTAAAGTATTTATATATATATATGCATGTACGTGTGTGTATATGTATATTTATTTATATTCATATATATATATATATATATATATATATATATATACCTGTCGACTGAGCACTCTGGAGAAATGGTAGACTTTAAAAACAGGAACTACTCACCGCTATTTACGCATCGTTCATTCGGTAATGAATTTAAACACTTTCGGCTACTGGAGTATGTTTACATTGTGTATATAACACGCTAAAATTTGCCTTCTCCAAAGAGCGCCCATAGCTTAGAGGTAGAATCGCCGACTATATATATATGTATATATATATATTCTAAACATATGCTGTTAAATATAAGAGACAATGAATGTCTATTATGTTTAATCATGAGCCGTTCTAAACGTCGTATTTTTGCTTTAATTTCAGTTGAAAATAAAGACAAAAATTCTCCAACATTTGGATAATTATTTATTGAATTTCTTCTAAGCTTTCGGCTCACATGAGCCATCTTCAGAGAGGTCGTTCAAACTGAAATATTATAAAATCCACCATCACCGACGATTTTATTTTGTGTTGACATAAAACTCCGCTTGGCAACGGCAATAGTTACCAAAAATAATAAACACAGTTCTTAAGTTTGCGATGCGGTTTTATGACGTCACACCGCGGGATAGCGCGAAATGACAACAAAACCATGTAGTCAAATGCAATGTAATATGTTATTTCCTGTTTTAAAGTTGATTTTATTGAGTGTTGGTTGTTTCGATTTGATGTACATGGCCTCCAATATCTGCGGGTTTCTCTTACTGTGTGTATGAGTAAGGATCACCGTATTGTTGATCAAAATATGTCTTATATTACCTACATGTTTATATTTTTCAGAGAAATGTTGTTTAATAGTACTCTGATCAGAAAGATGACATGTAAGTCTACGAGAGAGCGTGGTTGTAGTAAAACCAATATATGTACTAGGTTTTTCATTCAGATTTTGGTCAACAATACGGTGATCCTTACTTAGAAGAAAACCAATAAATAATTATCCAAATGTTGGAGAATTTTTGTCTTTATTTTCAACTGAAATTAAAGCCAAAATACGACGTTTAGAACGGCTCATAATTAAACATAATAGACATCCATTGTCTCTTATATTGAACAGCATATGTTTAGAAAATTACTTGCTGCCTCGATATACTAAATATATATATGTGTGTGTGTGTGTGTGTGTGTGTGTGTGTGTGTGTGTGTGTGTGTGTGTGTATATATATTCCCCATCCACATACAAGCCGGTTTCGCTCTATCGTAGCTCATCAGTATGGTTAGACATCCACTTACTTACTGATGAGCTATAATACAGCGAAACAGATCTGTCTGCGGATATATATATATATATATATATATATATATATATATATATCCTTATTTATCCATTTTTGATATTTCTCGTGCGTGTATTTTTTTTTTTTTGCTTCTATGTTTTGATGTTAGAAATAAAATCTACTGGAATGAGGATATTGGCTTTAAATTTAGTCACTTTGTGGTTGTAAGTTGCGCAGAAGAATTCTGTTTGCATGTCTAAATTTGAAAATTAGTTCTGATCGTTTGTTTAGGAATTTGTCTGAAAGAACTCTTTAAATATCTAATCTAAATTGTTAACTTTCTTTGAAGTTTAGAAAATTCACAGAATACAAGCGATATAAGTAAATATGTTGCAAGTGATTTTTAGTTTAATTCTCTTAGAGTCTAAATAGAATATTTTATAATCTTTGTATTAATATAAATACAAGGTATAACCAAGTTATGAGTTTAATCTTAGAGCTTTTATCAATAAAAATAATTATTATCTCGAAAAATTCTTAAAATTTAAAAAATATTTTCTGGCTTTTAATTACTTGCAAAAGGTTGATAGGCTATGAAAAAAAAATCAATCCAGTCATTTGAAAAAATGATTAATTGTTCAGCTAGGATTCTCATGAATGAGTTTACAGATGCTTGTTCGTGATTATTCGCTCTGGGCACTTATTATCTTGAACCGACACTCGACAGGCCAAGAAACGAGCATGCGACTGATAAGCATTATTTGACCTGAAGAGTGTTCGCTAAAGACTGAATTCTCGAAAGTCAAGGTCGTAGATTTGTGGTAAGGGCGATGCCACACCTGAAATAATAATAAAGAAGGATGTGCCGTAAAACGAAAAAAAAACAAGTGAAAGAGAGACTGTCTTCGAATAACCAAAAAAAAAAAAGTTGATATGCTGTTAATTTACAGATAGTTAATTTAGAAATGCAATCTTTTTGCACGTATACAAAAGATATCAGATTATTCATGAGACAGTAATAATTTGAAACTTTTGAAAAGAAATGGATTTTGACACTATAAGAATCGAGGTTAAAATTAAGTATGTTTTGATCTAGAATTTTTTAAAACAAGATCTCTGTAGTTTACAAAAAGAACATCAGACTAATTAATATTAACTTTGATAAAACAATAGCGTTTAGTTGTGAAACTCGAAAACCGATCGATGAAAAAGTAATTTGTTTATCCTCGGGAGAGTTGAAATTTTACTTTAAAAATGTCATATGAAGGGGGGTTGGTGTGGTCGAGCTAGGGAAAGAAGTCAATAATCAGGTTGTATTCTCGACCACCCACTTCTCTTTCAGCACGTGTTTGCGCCAGCACAGACAGAGATGATGATGAGTTGACAGAGAGTTGAAGGATGAGACGAGAAGAGAGAGTCAACAAGAGGCACCGAGAGAGAGTCGACGAGAAGCACCGCAAGAGAGAGAGAGAGAGAGAGTCGACAAGAAGCACCGAGACAGAGAGAGAGTCGACAAGAAGCACCGAGACGGAGAGAGTCGACAAAGAGAGAGTCGACAAGAAGCACCAAGAGAGAGAGAGAGAGAGTAGACAAGAAGCACCAAGAGAGAGAGAGAGAGAGAGTCGACAAGAAGCACCGAGAAAGAGAGAGAATCGACAAGAAGCAACAAGACAGAGAGAGAGTCGACAAGAAGCACCGCGAGAGAGAGAGAGAGAGAGAGAGGGAGTCGACAAGAAGTACCAAGAGAGAGATATAGATTAGATTCAATAAGAAGCAGCGAGACAGAGAGAGTCGACAAGAAGCACCAAGAGAGAGAGAGTCGACAAGAAGCAGTGAGACAGAGAGAGAGTCGACAAGAAGCACCGAGACAGAGAGAGAGTCGACAAGAAGCACAGAGAGAGAGAGAGAGTCGACAAGAAGCATCGAGACAGAGAGAGAGTCGACAAGAAGCACCGAGACAGAGAGAGAGAGTCGTCAAGAAGCACTAAGAGAGAGAGAGAGTCGACAAGAAGCACTAAGAGAGAGAGAGAGTCGACAAGAAGCACCAAGAGAGAGACAGTCGACAAGAAGTACCGAGAAGAGACGAGATGTGACGAGAACAAAGTAGGAGAGACGAGTGGAAGTAGGAGTTGGGGATTCGACTGTCCTCAAATGCATTCGAACTGAGTTGAGGGACATCAGAGATTGAAAGAAAGCGTCCGCTGATTTTGTTGCTGATACTGAGAGCGAAGAAGCGAAATACCGCCGCTAACATCTAAAATCCGCTTCACCTACAACTACTAATACTATAATTACCGTTACTCTTACTGAGAACGGGGACGTTGAAGGGTTAAACGAGGGTCACATCTCTCCTTTACCAAAATTATTCGAAGTATTTGTGACTTTATTTGGTTATTGTTCATATACAAGAAACATTCAACTTTGTGCAACAAGAATTGTTTTTTTCGGTGAGACGAGACGAGAGGAGAGGAGAGGAGGAGAGAAAGAGCGGGAGAGTACGAGTTGAGGGTTCGGCTGTCTTCGAATACAGTTGAACTGAGTTGAGAGACGTCAGAGATTGAAAGGAAGCGTCTGCTGTGTGTGTTGCTGATACTGAGAGCGAAGAAGCGAAATACCACCGCTAACATCTAAATACCGCTACACCTACTACTAATACTAATACTAATACTAATACTAATACTATAATTACCGTTACTATTACTGAGAAAGGGAACGTCGAAGGGTTAAACGAAGTCCGCATCTCTCCTTTACCGAAAATATTCGAAGTATTTGTGATTTTATTTGGTTATTGTTCATATGCCAGTAGAAAAAAATAATTTTTTTGAGGACCCTAGACGACACGCCAGGATTTGTTACTGGAGGCCACAACTTGAACAACATAAGGTATGCAGATGATACAGTGTTGATTGCAGACACGGAAAGGAAAATAGAAAGCGTAAATTGTTTATTCCTGAGAGAATAGAAATTGTACTGTAAAAGTATGTCATGGAGGGGATTGGTATGGTTGAGCTGGAGGAGAAGTCAATAATTAGGTTGTATTCTTGACCACCTGCTTTTATTTAAGCACATGTTTGCATGAGCACAGAGAGAAATGATGAGTTGACAGAAAGGGTAGATAAGCACTGGGAGACAACCCGACAAGAAGAGTCGAGGAGAAGAAGTGAAATACCGCTGTTAACATCTAAATACTGCTACTTCTACTGCCACTAATATTATTACTACGGTTACTACTACTGAGAACAGAAATGTCGAAGGTTGTAATAGTTGTGCTAAGAACAGACCAAAAAAGGTTAAACGAGGGTCACATCTCTCTTTTACCAAAATTATTCAAAGCACTTGTATTTTATTTGGTTAATTTCATATACAAGAAACATTCAACTTTTTTGTGCAACAAGAATTGTTGGGGTTTTTTTGTGTTTGTTTTTGTTATATAAAAAACTTTTTGTCCTTCCAAAATCGCATCGGCTTGGTTATATTTATTTTTCTGTTAATCCGATTCTCACCCTACGAAGACGCAGGTGGACCAACGGGTAGCTTCCGGGTTTCTACGATCTGATGACCGCTCTCCAGGATTAAAAAAAATCACAATGTGGTTGGAGGGTGGTATCGAATTGACATTGGGAACCGGAGACTTGTGTCTAACCTATAATACTGGACCATAACGGACCAACGGCTGGTGTGGTGAAGTGCGTCTGTCCAGTGGGGTGAGGATACGGTGTTACAGATTTATCAATTTTCATACGAAGACAGATGCAAGCAACTTTTTCAAATGTGTTACCTATCATGAAGATTTCAGCACCCTTCCAACACGTTAGAAAACGGCCCGTAATTGTTGACTAAAAAGAGGAAATCAAGAAAGTAGACTGATTAGGTAGGTTGGCTAACAATGAACACTGAATTTTAAACAACATGAATCATTAATTGATCCTTCAATACAGATTTGTGGATATTACCAATTGCGGATTTAAAATTTCCCAGCGATACAAATCTGATTTCTTCATGATTCCGATTTCTATTATTGAATCCATAGCAAAATCTACTGCTAAGAAGATTGGGTCACTATGTCGATCCAGGATGTTTTTTCCACCTGAATCCATCCTGCATATATACAAGTCAACCATCCGTCCGTGCATGGAGTACTGCTGCCATTTATGGTCAGGTGCCCCTGCCGTTCTCCTCAGTGTTCTTGACAAGCTCCAAAGGAGAGTCTGTAATGTGATAGGTACTGATCTGGCGGCTCGACTGCAGCCACTTTTCCATCGTCGAAATGTGGCCTCCCTCTGTCTCTTCTATAAATACTTTCATGGCTTCTGCTCGGATGAGCTTAAGTTACTGATGCCTCCTCAACAGGTGTTTACCCGTGCAACCAGACTGGCAACTGGGTCCCACTCATTCACAGTCAGGTTAGCCAAATGCAGACGACAATTCTACTCCTTCAGCTTCCTCTCTCGCACTTCCCGCCTGTGGAACTCACTCCCGTATTCTTGCTTTCCTGACGGCTACGACCTCCAGAAATTTAAAAGCAAAGTTAATACTCACCTACTAAGCACTGGACTCTAGCTCTCTCCCCTCCCCTGTATAATCTTCACTTTCTCTCCGCCCATGTATCTGTCATTACACCTGCTTTCTCAGCTTTCTATTGTTCCTTTCTAACTAGCTTGTACTCCTCACTCTTTTCTAATTAATCTTTCTACATTTATGTAACCCCCTGCACATCAGTGGCGTTTCTGCCTTGCTCGGGGTGAAATGATTAAAAAAAAAAATCTCTGAATATTGCTAGTTAATCACGCGTCGAAAACCCTACTAACATCTATAACCCTTTTTTGTCACATTTGGGCATGCGCAAACAAAACTGAGAGCGTGCGTGGTGCAAATTCCATGACGATAGCCCTCTGTCACTAAGCACCGGACACAGCGAAGGACACTATACTTAGCGCTTGAAGAACAAACGCACGTTGCTTCGAAAAGACGCCTCACTCACGATATAACTCGCCAACAGTATTTAATCATTGTTTATTAGTCAGTTAAGTGCCATACGTGATACACGCTTTGGGAGATCATGTCTCAAAAGAGACATAACTGACTGGGCAGAAGATTATCCCACAGTAGGTTGCCATTGCTTTCTGCGGTAGACTGATTACCAGCCAAGGTTATAGAACCCAATCTGTCCTGTTATTTAACCCATAACTGGAGGAAAGAGACGGATTATTATTTTTCCCAAGGGTATTTGTGCGTAAGTGAATGCAAGGAATTCAACTGAAATTCGAACTCGGCTCTCCGATTTGTCGTTCCGAATCGATATCCACTGCACCACAACGCACAACCTATAACACACATTTTTATAAGAGAAATTACACTTTTTAAGAACATTCTCCATACTAAAAGTTACCGCGAAAATAAACATTTCTATTACGTTTTTTTTATTCATCTGTTTTTATATTTGTCAAACAATTCAACACTTATAGTTTTATATAGTTTTTATATTTTTTAATATACTTTTTATATAGTTTTTATATTTTTTTAATATACTTTTTATATAGTTTTTATATTTTTAATATACTTTTTATATAGTTTTTATATTTTTTTAATATACTTTTTATATAGTTTTTATATTTTTTTAATATACTTTTTATATAGTTTTTATATTTTTTAATATACTTTTTATATAGTTTTTATATTTTTTTAATATACTTTTTATATAGTTTTTATATTTTTTAATATACTTTTTATATAGTTTTTATATTTTTTTAATATACTTTTTATATAGTTTTTATATTTTTTTAATATACTTTTTATATAGTTTTTATATTTTTTTAATATACTTTTTATATAGTTTTTATATTTTTTAATATACTTTTTATATAGTTTTTATATTTTTTTAATATACTTTTTATATAGTTTTTATATTTTTTAATATACTTCTTATATAGTTTTTATATTTTTTTAATATACTTTTTATATAGTTTTTATATTTTTTTAATATACTTTTTATATAGTTTTTCTTCAACACAGGACACCTTTTCAGCTGTTGAACCCAAATCAAACACAGAAATGTCTAATTCAGAACTCTAGGGTTCATGAGGTTACTATTTATTTTTCTGTAAAATGAAAACATTAATCGAATACAAGCCTGTTCTTCTTTTTGCCATATCTCATGAAGACGTAGGTGATCATAGTTCTCCTCAACTTTCTATTATTTGTAGCTGTTTACAATATTTATCTTTTTACTGTCCTTGTCTCTCTTGTCTAATGTATATTTTATTTTTGCAAGATTTTTAAAACCGAGAATTAACTTTTGTTTACAAACCTAACGAGCTGTCAAAATAGACGAAAACATCATTTTTGAAAACTCTCAAAAAGTTTATATTCCAATCAATATAATTTCTATTTGAAATGCATCAGATCATTTTGCTTACTAGAAATAGTAAATTTAATCGTTAAAGCCTCAAGAAAGCCTTTTTTTTTTAATTTAATTTAAAACTTAGATATCGAGAATGACTGGAGGTCAGTCAGTTAAGTGCCATACGTGAAACACGCTTGGGCGATCATGTCTCGAAAGAGACATGACTGACTGGGCAGAAGATTATCCCGCAGGAGGTTGCCATTGCTTTCTGCGGTAGACTGGTTGCCTGCCAAAGCTATAGAACCCAATCTGTCCTGTTATTTGATTCATAGCCAGAGGAGGAAGAGATGTATTATTTTATTATGTAGTAATTAGTGGGGGATCGGTTTCCTATTGTTATGAAGTAATAAACTGATCCCTCACTTAATGACCAGTAGCAGCCTTAATTATGATTACAACTATTATATTCAGTCAGTCAGTTAAGTGCCATACGTGATACACGCTTTGGGCGAACATGTCTCTCGAGAGATATGACTGACTGGGCAGAAGATTATCCCGCAGTAGGTTGCCATTGCTTTCTGCGGTAGACTGGTTGCCGACCAAGGCTATAGAACCCAATCCGTCCTGTTATTTAACCCATAACTGGAAGGAATAGGCGGATTATTACCTTTCCCAAGGGTATTTGCGCGTAAGTGAATGCAATAGTGTAAATAATGATAACTCCTCACCCCAGAAATTCAGATGGAAATAATAAAACTATTGCTTAAGATTTGTTCGGAAAAAAGAATAACTGATCTCTGCTGTTTGTTACATTTAAAATATTTTACCATAACAGAATATAAAAAGTACTTATTAAATTATTCAGGAATTCACACAAAGAGTTGCTGAAAAGTTATCGGTACCTTCTATTTAAAAGGTGTTTAGAAGTTCTTTCTTGGTCTGAATGAAGCCTTTTCAGCTGACACTCTTATAGCAAAACTAGCAGTATAGCCCAGCGTTACTCGGGTGTAATGAAAGCTTTAAAACTAATCCATCGTCCTGGAGCTCAGCCTCAGCCTAAAGAATATTTGTGTGAAGTTTGGTAAGAATCGGATAATAATTGTGGATTTGAATAAAGGACATACAGACAGATAAATAGACACACACACACACAAACATCTTGCCTTTTATATATATATATATTATCGATTTTCTGCACTATTGTAAGAACTACAACCTTGAAACTTCTGAATCGTTTCTTATGTCTTTGTCTATAAGCGTATCAAATTGCATTTGCTATTTAACTGTTCATTTATTTATTTTTATTCAGTTAGCCCCTTAATCTCACACTTGTGGTTCATGGTGACATTAAAGGCAGAATAGTGCAATGGCTTGCTGGTTCTTTTACCAGACTAGCAGTATAGCCCGGCGTTGCTCGGGTGTAATGAAAGCTTTAAAACTAATCCATGTTCCTGGAGCTCAGACTTTTTGGACGTTGGCACGAAAGCAATAGATGTTTCCAGTTAAAGCGAAACCGTAGACTGAAAAAAAATGAATGGATGTAAGTCAAATTTTGATTTCCTGGTATCGATATCAAATAATTTTTTTCGTCGTAAACTGAATTTTGAAGGCTAAATAAGTCCTCGGAGTAAATGGTATCATGGCTGAGACTAAGAACTACAATTATACCTAATTAGAGCCAAACGCGGAGCAAAAACTAAAATAAAAAGGCTGAAAAACTGATTTTGATCAGACCCGGTAGGATATCGGGGTATCGATTTCCAATATCGGAGTCAAATAAGTCATCTAAGGATAGAACTGCAACCTATAAATTTCTTAATATCGTTTCTTATGTCTTTGTCTATGAGTGTATAAAATTTGATCAAAATCTGACCACTCCTTCTATAACCCGATTTTTTCGATTATCGATTTTCGATATTTATCGGGGGTACCTCGACACAAAACCTAGCTAAGAATACTCACAGACGCAAGAAAATCAGTTCAGCCGTTTCGGAGTCTATAGGTAACGGACACACACACACACACACAAACACACACACACACATACACAGACAAAGTTCCATTTATAAATAAGTTTAGATAAAAGAAATTACATGTTAATTGTTTGGTTTCTTAATGTTGACAGGAAAAAGATTTTGATAAAATTTAAAAGCATCATGTTCCGGAATGGATCTCTTGAACATAAATATTATTCCACTCTTTTGAATAAGACATTTCTTTCATTTGAATGCGGGTCTTTTTAATTTTTTTAAGATCATTTCCCCCACTGGGGGGCATAAGGTTTCAGTGAAGAAAGGATCTGGTACAAGAAATGAAGAAATGATAAAAGATGAACGAGATTCAAGAAGATAAAAGATGACAATAGACGTTGCATTTCTATTTTTGGACATTGTAGCTATCAGGATTAGCAAGTAAAAGTTCCAAAAACAAGAAGTGCGAGAAAATAAACTGTTGGAGTAGAAGTGGCGGTTGAATTTAACTATTTCAACTGTAAAAGGGTGGGACCTAAATGCTAATCGAGTAGCATGTTCTGTTAACACCAGTAAAGTATTTATATATATGCATGTATGTGTGTGTATATGTATATTTATTTATATTCATATATATATATATATATATATATATATATATATATATATATATTTACCCATCCAAGTCACGTGGATGGGTAAACCAGGAAAAAAAGTTTTTCAGATCAGTTGGCATGAAAATATTTGTAGAAAAGACAGAAGAAAGCCACGTCATGTTGGTGAGAAAGTGAATGAATTCGAGATGCTAAATCCGGAATTATTACATTGCAGATTCTTTCTGTAATTTTGTCGAGAATCTCGAGATGAACAGCAAGAGCACCCAACCAGATACGGCAACAGTAAACAATGAACGGATGAATGGTAGATTTGTAAATGTGCAAGATGGATTCTGACGAGATAAAAATTTCTGGCCTTATACAGTGACCCAACCTTCCTAGCGATAGATTCATCTATAGATTCAATGTAGTCGTTCCACTTCAGGTCGCTTGAAAAGTGAGGCCAAGGAGGCGCTCTCAACGAGACTAGCATCGGCCAAGCTGATGGTGAGGAGGAAAGTTTCTCTTTGTTGGTTCAGTATCCTTCTACAGAACGATATCTCTGTTGCCGCAAGTGTTCTCTATATCTTTGAGGAAAAAATATCGACCATTCATTGCTCTATCGGAGGATCGATATTATGCAACAGTTTATCACACTTTGGTTTGTCACAAATTTTCCCTCTTTCTTAATACGTTGCTTAACTTTTGGAAAGCATTATTCTCTACTCTGATGCATCTTCTAGCAGTAGATGCAGCTATAGATTTAATATATTTGTTCCGGTCGAAAACGGCTTATGTTCAAACGTAAAAGTCGATTTATTTATTAATCTATTGATTTTTTTAACAAGAACTTCTTCTTCTTCTTCTTCTTCTTCTTCTTCTTCTTCTTCTTCTTCTTCTTCTTCTTTATGTGCCGTGTCCCCTCAAGAGGTAAACGGTCATGACTCCCCACAATTTCCGGTCTCCGTTTTTTAATCATTTCACCCCAAGCAAGGCGTTAATGCCACTGATGCGCAGGGGGCTACATAAGAGAAAAAAGATTAGATAGGAAGAGAATAAAGAGAAAGACGGACCAGTTACAGGAAGTGTCAGAGAAAGGGCAAGAGATCGATGGAAACAGAGGTGTGAAGACAGTTGCGAAGGTAGAGAGAAACGAAAAGAACAAGATATACGGGTTGATGTAGAAAGAACTGGAGTCAAGTGGTTAAAAGATGGGTACTGACATTGCATTTAAATTCCCGGAGGTTGCAGCCGTCAGGAAAGCAAGAATATGGAAGAGAGTTCTACAGGCGGAAAGTGCGAGAAAAGAAGCTGATGGAGTAGAATTGTCGGCTGCATTTGGTTGATCTAATTGTGAATGGGTAGGACCCATTTGCCAGTAAACTCATGTGGCAGGAGCACCAGTGACTAAAGTTCGTCGGAGCAGAAGACATGGAAATATTTGGAGAACAGACAGAGAGAAGCCACATCCCGTCGGTGAGAAAGTGGCTGGAGTAAAACCACCAAATCGGTACCTATCACATTACTGATTCTCCTTTGGAGCCTGTTGAGAACACTGAGATGAACAGCGTGGACGCCTGACCATATATGACAGCAGTATTCCATGCGCGGACGGATAGTTGCTTGCAGGGTTAAACAAATTCTATCTTTTCGTTATTTTTAAAACCTGATCTGCTATCTATTTTTACAAGCTCGTCAATGTGTTCCGTGCAGTTTTCCTCTGTCCCTCTTGCTCTCAATCTGTCTTGTGAGTAACAGATTTTCAAAGCCTTTCTTCTTCATTATATGCCGAAAATTTCAGTTATTTCCTGATGCTATGTGGTACAGTGGATATCAACTCGGAACGACAAATCGGAGGTGCCGAGTTCGAATTCCAGTTGAATTCCTTGCATTCACTTACGCGCAAATACCCTTAGGAAAGGCATTAATCCGTCTCTTCCCTCCAGTTAGGGGTTAAATAATAGGACAGATTGGGTTCTATAGCCTTGGTCGGCAACCAGTCTACCGCAGAAAGCAATGGCAACCTACTGCGGGATAATCTTCTGCCCAGTCAGTCATGTCTCTTTCGATGCATGATCGCTCAAAGCGTGTATCATGTATGGCACTTAAATGACTGATGTTCAGTACAAGTTTTCTTTTTGTTTCTTTTCTCTAAAACCTCATCATGGCCGACATATTCAATGGTCTTAAATGCAAATTGGCGCCAGCGGATGTACACTACTGTCCATAATTATTAGGCCACCCCAGTGTTTTAATAAAATGATGTATTTCATACTATTTTTTAGTATTTATTGCCATGTGAATAATTGTAAATGAAAATAGAATCATTCTTTTGATAATATTGCAAAATAACATGTGCATCGAATGAATTTATAAATATTTAATAATTAACTATATTGCAGTTTCATCAATGAAAGAATGAAGAAAATTTTGGGTGAATCAGACGAGTTCATCTTCGCTTCCTTGCCTTGTAAAAATTTACGAAGTAATAATATGAAAAGAATCATTCTATTTTCATTTAAAATTATCCACTAAAAATAGTATTGAATAGATCATTTCTTTTAAAAACTGGGGTGACCTAATAATTATAGCCGGTAGTGTAGTCAAAAAGAGGTCTCACTTTCCGGCGATTTTCGATTGCTAACTCTTGTAGCTACCATTTTCATTGTGATACTATAAACTTCTAAGCAGATCGTTGTAAACACTGTGTTGATTCTTAGTCGATTGTTCTAAAGTTTTGTTTTGTTTGAAGTGAATGATGGACTCTTAAATTTTGCGACATAAAACGGTTATGTATTTTTCTCCAAACGTAGAAGCATGAAAAGAATAAATACCCAGTAAAATATTTCAAATTTTACTTAAACTGAATAACAGAAAACTGAGAAAGATGATCAGAAAAAAAGGAGATGTTAACGGAAGACATTGTCACATTTATATTTAAAATATTTTTACTACAATAGGAAGCAATCCACGTTTTTACTAAGAACATGCTTTTATGTGTGGTGTTATTGTTGTAGGATCTCCCCTTTTGTATATAATAATGGACTCGACTGAGTGTACATATACTCCTGCCATAGAGAGAACAGTAGCTGCCACCGGCGTTTTGGCTGGGGAGCGAAATGACCAAAATAAGACCAGTTCAGACCAGTTCTGAACCTATCCACTGCGGTGGATAGGTAATATTTGACCAGTACCTGGGCGTACGCGCTCAGGGTCCCCACATTAAAAAAGACCTTGTGTCACATCTCTCTCAAGTGGGGGAGAAGAGTAAATAATGCTGCAGTCGGCATTGACACTGTCAGCTCTCTGCCTTCGGATGGAGAGCGCCCTCTGCTTTCGGGCAGAGAGCACTAACCCAGTCGTGGTTCCGTCGAAGGGTAGAACCACGACTAAAGGAAAGATAGATATTTTTGGCTGGGCTATATGGCCCGGAAGACCCACATTAAAAAGACCTTGTGTCACATCTCGACTTAAGTGGGGAGGTGGGTAAATACCGTTACAGTCGGCATTTGCCTCTGCGACTATGACACTGTCAGCTCCCTGCCTTCATGTGGAGAGCGCTCTCTGCCTTCGGTGATTAAATACAGTAGCAGTAGGGAGTAATCGCAGAGATACGTACGAGTTATCAGAGAGTACCAGAACTGATACGTAAGTTACCGAGAGATACCGAAGTTACCCAGAGACTACCGCATCAGAAGTTAGACTAGCTCTGAGCTCCACTCAGCTAGAATAATCTACACGGATATACTATTTCCACGACTTCACTTCAAGACTTGTATATATTTATTTCTTACTAATAGTTTTGCTGGATTGACTAACCTGCGTTCAAGTTTGTATATTACGTTCTTTTCTAATTCTATATCTGTTTTCGTTGTTCATTATTTTGTGCAGTTTCTCACCCGGAATCCACAACAGTTATCAAATGACATATTCTAACAGAAGATGAAAAATGCGTCACTGAGATACGAAGGTGTATTGAGATGGCCAAGGACACATTCCAAAAGGCTAAGCAGAGTATTGAGAGAAAACAAAGAAAAGATTACTCGACTATTATGTAATATTTGTCCCTCTATGTGGCAGCTAATTCTGAACAATCTCATCGAAGGAGAGGCTTGAAGGAAATGTGCTTCTACGGAATGATATTGACGATATCAAGAATCGAACATGTGAGCAATGACGAAGTTTTGGAGAGAATAAAAACAAAAAGAAAACCTATACTTAACATCAGGAAGAGATAGCTGAAGTTTCTGGAACATGGAAAGAGGAAGAATGTCTTGGAGAATCTGATACTCATAGGACGGATAGAGGGGAAAAGAGGCAGAAGAAAGAAACGCGTGACATACTTGATGGGCTTGATCAAGTGGATGGCAGGTCAGGGTTTGGGAGAAATTCCAAGAGAAAAGGTATTAAGAGCTACGAAGAATAGGAGGATGTGGAGGGCCATGATCGTCCACATCCTGAAGGAAGATGGCACATAAAAGAATACCTTATATAAAATACGTCTTTTTTTTTTCAAATAAACTTTTAAAACTCGATTTCTTTGTCGTTTTGTTTCTTTCCTGTCTTCTTTTCATTCACGATTTGTTTTCCGCATAATGCCAGGATTTGTCATCGGAGGCCACAATTTAAACAACCCAAAGTACGCAGATGATACAGTGCTGATAGCAGACAGAGAAAGAAAACTACAAGATCTCCTACAGAAGATAGCTGAAGAGAGTGACAAGACAGGACTACAAATAAACTACAAGAAAACCGAATGCATGGTCATCAGTAAAAAGGGCACTGCGATATGCCAAATACAGATCGGAGATTCTAAAATCAAGCAGGTACAAAATTTAAATACCTGGGAAGTGTTATAACAGAAGACGGAAAGTGCGACACAGAGATCCGAAGGCGAATTGGCATGGCAAAGGAAGCATTCCGGAAGTTGAGTAAAGTATTAAGAAACAGGACAATTTCGCTGGAAACAAAGAAAAGAGTACTGGATTGCTGTGTGATGTCAGTTCTTCAATATGGCAGTGAATGCCGTACAATATCATCGAAGATGAAGGAAAAACTTGAAGCAACTGAAATGTGGTTCTACAGAAGGATGCTGCGAATATCATGGATCAGGCATGTGATCAATGATAAGGTTTTGGAAATGATGGAAACGAAAAGAAAATTAATACTGAGCATCAGGAAGAGACAGCTAAAGTTCCTGGGATATGCAATGAGGAAGGAGGGCTTGGAGAACCTGATACTGACAGGCCAGATAGAGGGGAAAAGAGACAGAGGAAAGCAGCGGATAACATATTTGAAGGGCCTGATCAGGTGGATGACGGAACGAGAGTTGCGTGGAATAACAGGAGAAAGCATTCTAAGAGCCTCCAGGGATAGGGAGATGTGGAAGACCATGATCGCCTAGGTCCTGAAAGAACAGGGTACATAGAAGAAGAAGTTTTCTATTGTCTCCAGCATTTTCTCACTCCATTTTGTTTCATAACGACACTATTGATAAATAGTGTGTTGTCTTTTAAAAACCATCGAGTCGACTTATACTCTTTCCTTTTTGTCTGCAACTGCAACACGCTAAAGCGAAACTAAAAGAGGAGAGATTAAAATAGCTAAATAAAATTATGAGATAAAATTTCAAATAATTTCCAAGTAATTTACGCTGTGTACCGTTTTCAATATGTTATTAATTTCTGTTTTATTCCACTGGCAGACGACTGTAATAATTTCTCTGCAACGCAAACGATTAAAATTTAAGGTCATATCTCTCTTAATAAAATCGTGTTCGTTTTAATTCGTTTTAATATTGCAAAGAACCATTCATTTATTTGGCAAAAGAGTGAGTTGCCGAAAATATGATAAATCATCAGTTCAAGGCACACAAATTAAAGCATGACCTTTATATATATATATATATATATATATATATATATATATATATATAGTGTGTGTGTGTGTGTGTGTGTGTGTGTGTGTGTGTGTGTGTATAGAGGCAGCGAATAATTTACTAAACATATGCTGGTAAATATAAGAGACAATAAATGTCTATTATGTTTAATCATGAGCCGTTCTAAACGTCGTATTTTGGCTTTAATTTCAGGTGAAAATAAAAAACAAAAATTCTCCAATATTTGGATAATTTTTTATTAAGTTGGTTCTAAGCTTTCGGCTCTCATGAGCCATCTTCAGAGAGGTCACAAGGACATTAACATAAAAACATCCACCATCAGTGACGATTTTATCTTGTGCTGACATAAAACTTTTCTAAGCAATGATAACAGTTGCCAAAAATAGCAAACGCAGTTCGTAAATTTGTAATGCGGTTCTATGACGTCACACCGCGTGAGAACTCAAAATGATAACAGAACCATATATTTAAATGCAATGTAATGTGTTATGACCAGATTTAAACGTGATTTTATTAAGTGTGGGTTGTTTGGATTTAATGTAGATGGCCTCCAATATCTGAAGGTTCTTTTTACTGTGTGTATGAGTGAGGATTATTGTATTGTTGACTAAAATCTGAAGATGGCTCGTTGATTTATGATGAGAAACACAATCTTGTACAGGGCATTGAAATTCAAACACTATATTACTCGTTTGTTTAGATTTGATAGGGTTATTATTATTAGGAACAACAAGGTTTGATGCTTTCAATTTTCTATAATATATTATACGTTTTACATGGTTTTGAGGAATTACGGCAGAAATATGGTGTTTCATAATTTTTCTCATAGAAAATTCGTCCTGTTTATAATTAATGTGCATTTGGCTACAATAAAATATGTTGATGTTTTCTTCTGTGTTATATCTAATGCTAGTGCCATGTATTTTTCGTAAGAATAATTTTCTTTGTTTGTCAAGGATGTAGTTGGGAAATTATTGTTGACTAATGTTTGTTTTCTGTGTCTTAGTTGCTCAAAAATACTTTTGGGAGGAGAAGTTTTGATGTTCTCACTTTAAGAAGTTCATTATTACTGCTATTTTATATCTTTCTAGGCATTGGCTATTATAGATTAGAAGACAAGAGTTCTTACTGGTGGTTTTTTTGGAGGGGATTATTCAGATAAGTGATGACTTCGTTGGTTTTTATCTCTATGTCGACGTCTAGAAATGGGATTTTGTCACTGTCCATGATTTCATATGTAAATTTCAGCGAGAAGTTATTTTAAAAATTTCATTTTAGATTTACGATTTCGTTCATATTTTTTATTAAAATAAGAATGTTGTCAGCGTACCTTGTGTAAATCTCCATTTTTTTCGGTTGTTCTAAACACTTTGTTTTCGACATGGTTCCTTACCTGTAAATCCAGAATAAACTCTTCCTAAAACTATATATACTACGCCTCTCCAGAGAGAGAGAGAGAAAGAGACAGAGAGAGTCGAGTTGGTAGTAGTTCACTTCAAACCAGACTGACAGTCATACTAACACCTTACACATTTTGTATTGTTATTCCTTGTTAATATATAATTGTTATTTCTACCCTTTTTGTCGTGTTGTTCTTTTCAGATCTTAACCTAGTCCATAACAGATATGCTATTAGGTCCTACTTCCTCGAATTTTTACATGTCATTAAAAATGACAGAAAAGTGTAATGTTTAATTTTTTATGTATTTTTTCATGTATTCTTATGATTTTTTTTCTTTTGAGAAAATAAATTATGATAAAAATTGTCCAAATGCTTTGTTTATCCAAGCGCTTTCGGTTATATATATATATATTTTTTAATCATTTCACCCCGAGCAAGGCAGAAATGCCACTGATGAGCGGGGGCTTACATAACTTAAAAATATTAATTTGAAAAGAGTGAGGAATACAAACTAGTTAGAAAGGAGCAATAGAAAGCTGAGAATGCAGGTGCGATGACAGATACATAGGTGGAGAGAAAGTGAAGATTATACAGGGGAGGGGAGAGAGCTAGAGTCCAGTGGTTAGTAGGTGAGTATTAACTTTGCTTTTAAATTTCTGGAGGTCGTAGCCGTCAGGAAAGCAAGAATACGGGAGTGAGTTCCACAGGCGGGAAGTGCGAGAGAGGAAGCTGCAGGAGTAGAATTGTCGTCTGCATTTGGCTAACCTGACTGTGAATGGGTGGGACCCAGTTGCCAGTCTGGTTGCACGGGTAAACACCTGTTGAGGAGGCATCAGTGACTTAAGCTCATCCGAGCAGAAGCCATGAAAGTATTTATAGAAGAGACAGAGGGAGGCCACATTTCGACGATGGGAAAGTGGCTGCAGTCGAGCCGCCAGATCAGTACCTATCACATTACAGACTCTCCTTTGGAGCTTGTCAAGAACACTGAGGAGAACGGCAGGGGCACCTGACCATAAATGGCAGCAGTACTCCATGCACGGACGGATGGTTGACTTGTATATATGCAGGATGGATTCAGGTGGAAAAAAACATCCTGGATCGACATAGTGACCCAACATTCTTAGCAGTAGATTTAGCTATGGATTCAATATAGTAGTTCCATTTGAGGTCTGGGGAGAGGGTAAGGCCGAGGAGGCGTAGTGTGTTGCTCTCAGGGAGACTTGCTTGGTCCATGCTCATGGGAGGCAAGAGAGGTTGCCTGTGATGGTTGACAGATAACAGCTTGGTCTTAGACGCATTGAAGTTGACAAGCCACTTCTTGCCCCGACTCACCACAGAGAGTAGTTCCCGTTCAAGGTCATGTTCAGCCAT
This sequence comes from Ascarosepion bandense, assembly GCA_037127315.1. Taxonomy (NCBI): domain Eukaryota; kingdom Metazoa; phylum Mollusca; class Cephalopoda; order Sepiida; family Sepiidae; genus Ascarosepion; species Ascarosepion bandense. Next base: position 291,547 of record JBBBDQ010000702.1, on the reverse strand, counting down.
TGTCGAGTATCAGTGTTATTTTACGTGTAACAGAATGTATGTGGTGTTATGGATAATGTGGAGTATTGATATGTGTTATGTACTGAACACGGTAAGCATGTTGTTAGCGTGTTCGTAGTTGAGATTGCTGGGTGTTGGGGTTTTTCGTTTTTATTAATAAATCCTCCATTATTATTTATCTTTTTGTGCATGTGGATGACGCTATGGTATTTGTATCCTTGACAAGTATGTTCCGGAGAGTGTTTGATGGGTCTCCGTGTTTGTTTAAATGAAATGGCATTGAACTCCATTGAGTCAATCTCGTAGTTGTATGGCTAATATAATTATTTACGAAATTAGGATCAAAAACGCAATTCTTCAAGGAACATGTGAATTCATAAATAATGTTGGTTCGTTTGTAGTTTGAATCTCGCAGGTGGATTGCTGTTTTTGATGATGAATTTAGCCGTTTTAAATTTGGTATAACAGATTATTAATTTTTTTTTCATTTTAATTATTTTTTATTTCAGTTAATTTTAATATCATTTATGCCCTCAAAAAAATCATAAGATCACATAAAAAATTACATAAAAAACTTAACCACCACATCCTGTCTGTCATTTTTATTGAAACCTGCATAAAAGAAAGTTTGGTGCCCAAATATATATATATATATATATATATATATATATATATATATATATATATATAATTTTAGAACATGTTCAAATTACAATCTGCTGCAAAGTGTACATTTTGTTTCGACATTGAAAGGACAATGCCTCATCAGGTAGTAAACGCTATTTTTGAAAATAGATGGAAATTTTCTTCTTCATATTGGCAAAACTTATGTTATTTTTTATCCCTAATTTCATACGACAAATTGTGATCTAATGGAGGTTTTTAAAAATTAAGTTTGAAACTCTACTTTAACAAAATATTTTTCCTTTAATTTTTAAATACGTTTAAATATTTTTTCCTACACTTTTAAATAACTCATACGTCTATGTACACGATTTCACCATCTTTTCAATGAACGCCAAAAGTTTATACTTCGCTAAAACAATTTTTTATCCCCTACCCATTCCAGGGCGATTATGTTGTCTCCCACACCTCCCTCTTCTTCGCCCATTTTCTCTCACTTCCTCTCCCTCTCTATGCATTTTCTTACTTCTTCCTCTTTGTTAACCTCCGACGCCGGGTCTTCAAAAAGTTGTATATTACTATATTTTACTTCCTATTTTAAACCTGGCGTCTTTCTTCCTCCCTCATCATGTATCTTTAGTTCTCTCTCCTCCTTTCCTCCTTTCCTCCTTGTGTTTTTATTCCTCTATGTCATTTTTATGACCTCCCCATTCTGGTTTCTCATTTTCCTTACCCACTTTACCTCGCACACAAAAATTTTGCCAATATAAAGAAGAAAATTTCCATCTATTTTCAAAAACAGCGTTTACTACCTGATGAGACAGTGTCCATTCAATATCGAAACAAAATATACGCTTTGTAGTAGATTGTAATCTGAACATTTTCTAAATTACAATATATATATATATATATATATATATATATATATAGTCATCCGCAGACAGATCTGTTTCGCTGTATCACAGCTCATCAGTACGGTTAGACTCCGATTGCTTTTTTACCCAGTATTGAAATTGAAACCCGACCGAATTGGCGTCAGTCAGCGATTCTATCACTGGGCTATGGGCGCTCGGTAGAAGGAGCCAGACTTTTTAGCGTATACATTATCGTTATACAAGCCCAATAGCCAGAGTGCTCTAATTCGTTACGGAATGAGTGATGCGTCCATGCCAAAGTAGCTACTGTTTTTCAAAGTCTCCCATTCTTCCAGAGTGCTCAATCAGGGTGTGAGAGCGTATATATATATATATATATATATATATATAATTATATGGTTATGTCAATTTTTCATTGCTACATGGAAATTTCTATGTTTCGAGATTAATTCTCATCATCAGGCAATGCTGGTGTGGTTGTGCAGACGATTTACATTTAAATGACAAATACTTTCGGCTTACTGTGAATGAATGTTGGTGTTTTTTTGTTTTTTGTTTTTTGTTTTTTTTTTTTGCGTGTGTGTTCGGCTAATCAGAATGGAGATTCACTTAGGGGTTTGATACCGAGGAATTTCTGTGCTAACAAACTTTTTTCCTCCTCTTTTTTCTTTTTCCTTGACCCTATCCCTCTCTTGTCTGCTTTCCTTCAAATTTATCTGATCTTATCTTTTCCCTTCAGTTTTATTACATTTGATATGATATCTCTTCTTGGTAGTACCAATCCCGTTCCCTTTATTCTATTTGTTAAAGAAAATTTGTTTTTTATAAAAGGAAACCTTTTAATTCGTCGGTGAGCATGTTAATTAAATGGATAAAACCTAAATTAAATAACATGCTCACCGACGAATTAGGTAAAAATAAAAATGAAAATAATAATAAAGCCAAAAATAGAATAAGTTAGTTTTCTTTTTTTTTTTTTTTTAATAATTCCCCCCTTTGTATCAGGATAATAAACTTTACAGCAAATTGATAGATGGAGCGAAAAAAATAGCAGTTCGAGGTTTCCTTTTTAAAAAAAAAATCTTTACTTATTATTTTCTTTTTTTTTTTTTTTTTGAGGGCATAAATGATATTAAAATCGACTGAAACAAAAAATAATTAAAATGAAAAAAAAATTAATACCAAATTTAAAACGGTTAACCTCATCATCAAAAACAGCAATTCACCCTCGAAATCTAAACTACAAACGAACCAACATTGTTTACGAATTCACATGTTCCTTGAAGAATTGCGTTCTCGATCCTAATTTCGTAAATAATTATCTCGGCCATACAACTCCGAGATTCACTCGAAGAATCACGCTGCATCTTTCTCTCACTGAAGTTCAATTCGATCTCATTAAAACACACACGGAGGCCCACCAAACCCCCTCCGAAACATACGTAAATATGTTAGCACGCGAAACAACCGCTCAACGGAAGCGATTAAAATTTAAGGCAACAAAACAATAATAAAATTGTGTTCGGTTTACTTCGTTTAAATATTGCAAAGAAACATTAATTTAATTGGCAAAAAAAATGAGTTGCCGAAAATATGATAAAACATCAGTTCCAGGAAAACAAATTAATGCATAACATATATATATATATATATATATATATATATATATATATATATATATATATATAGGTGTTGTTTCCAACGAGGTAAATTGGTATAGAAGAAAAAGTTCGAGAAGCCGTGAACGTTTTGTTTAAAGTGTAGATTGTGCTGTTTCTTATTTTATTTTCCACACACACACACACGCAGTAAAAATTAATTCACACACGTGTATCTAAAAAAATACAATTGCGCGGGAATTCACCCCTTACCATACCCTGTGGGGTTAAAAACAAGGACGGCGCACCCAAAGTTCGGACGTAGTGGAAAGCACACCGCGTGGTCAAAAATATGATTAATTGACCAATCAGGGCTCGACATAAGAAACCTATTTTTTAATCTCCCCGGAGCCTCACCATTCAGATATAAGGAAGGGAGAAACTCTCATCAAACCAGAGGAGACCAGCGACAAGCTGACATCAAAGGGCACACGGACAGATTCGAGCATACACACAGAGAGAATCCAGCAGTTCACACAACAGGCAGAATCCGTATCAGTGAACCTTCTTTCACCCTCTCTTTCTCTCATCTCGCTCGCTACACATCGTCCTACCTTTCCCTCTTTTCCTTTCTTTCTCTTTTTTACAGCTGTACGGACAATTTTATATTTTTACGAAAATAAACAAACGTTTATTTTACTCTATTTGTAGTGCATTTTTCTTTTTATTATTTGTTTGAGGGAGTTCTTAGCCCCTCTACAAGATTTATTGTTGCTATTATTAATAATATTACTTGCTTTTTGTACGATATATTAAGTGTCCATAATGGTATTTGTGTCGCTACACGTGTTTCGAGTCTAAAGTTGACTCTCTTTAGGCAAAACGTTGTGACTTCACATGTTTAAATTCGTTTACTTTTCTGATGGACAAGGTATCGTGTATAAATAGGTAAATCAAGTGGTAAGTAGGTCAGGAAGTTCATATGTGTGCGTGCGTGTCGGTTTTTTTTGTTTTTTGTTTTTTTTCTCTCTCTCTCACTCGCACGTTAAATTTCTCCGGTCGCCTTCGTTGACGGTAAGAGTTTTTTCACTGACTTGCGAAATTTGATTTCGTCTTTATACTTTTTAGCGATTTTGATTCACCTCTAGTCTACGGGTCATCTAAATCTTTATAGTTTTTTTAAGATACTATTTGAATTTTGTGTGTGTGTGTGTGTGTGTGTGTGTGTGTGTGTGTGTGTGTGTATGTGTGTGTGGTTTATAGCGTTTGAATTTCGTGTGACTGTGTGTGTATGTTAGATTTTGCATTTTTTATTTGTTGAAGGAAGGCTTTGTATTTTTTATAAATATTTCTTCCTGCATCATGTGTGTCATAATCTGCATTTTGGTAGATAAGTATTGCTCTGAATTTGCCTCCACTGCATTCATGTAAACGTTGGGAGACATATAATTTCCTGTTATTGGCTAGTTTAATGTTACTTCTGTGCAGGGCTACGCCCTTATTCGGGCTTTGTGTCGCCCCCACGTATATTTTTGCGCATTCACTTTAGAGCATAAGTTACGTTCTTCGAGCCACAGCTCAGATCTGTTTTTATTTCCAGTGTAAATGTGTTTTCGAACTTGAAATGTTTCCTTCTATTATTATGTTGCACACCCCACATATTTTTGGTTGCACTTTGTGACCCCCCCCCCCGTGTTGCTCGAATTTTGATGAGGTTAGCAAAGTAATAATAACAAAAGAACCATTCTATTTTCATTTATTTTCATCCACTAAAAATAGTATGTAATACATCATTTCTTTTAAAAGATTGGGGTGGCCTAATAATTATGGCCGGTAGTGTGTATATATATTGTTACGAGGATGTATTTATATATAAAAATAATATTAATAATGTCTAAAAAGTTGTAGTAAGTGATTCATTTAAGTCCTACTTGTTATTACAAAAAAGTTTTAATTCGTGAATTAGTAAAAAAATATAAGGAAATTAGAAGTAGAACGTTTTGAAGGTACTAGAATGGTCGAGAATATTCCAATAGAAGCGAGAGAATTCGAAACTTTCTAGAATTATGCAAATTAGGTGTTAGCCCCTATAAAAATAGGTTTTGGGCAGGGAGTAGTTAGTTGATAACAGGATGTGCTGACCTTATCAGTTCCGGCTTTGATTCAAGGATTTATATCCAGCCGAAAGAATCTCTAAGAAGTTACCAACCAACTAAAACCTGAAAGAGAACCTCGTGGAACTATATAGGTAAATACATATTTTTTGACTCTTTAATTGACCAAACTAATAATTATTCTTTATCTACTCATTTAAGGATTTCCAAAAAGTATAGCACTTAACTTCTTCACCAACTTAACTGGGTAAAGATATTTGACCCCTGACCTTCCCCTTCTCTCCTGGTAACATTCGCCAGAAGTGAACTCTATGTTTCTCGTTTTGAATGGAACAAAACTGTATATTTGTAAACATTTTATTTGGTGTGTTTTATAAATTAAATATTTGTCTGTGATTTCTCTCTGAGTTTTGGTCAATCATTGTTTTGTTTTTTTTTTTGGTTTTTGGTTTTTTTGTTTAACTTAACACGTAACGAAATTGGGAGCTCGTCCGGGATATGAATCTAACAATATATATATATATATTCGGATAAAATTTAGAGGAAAAATAGCCATTTTCAACATGTCAGTTTAAGACATGCATTGTCAACTCCGTTTCTTAAACTGACATGATGAAAATGGCTTTTCCCCACTCTAATTTTATCTGAATTTACAGAAAAATAAATAAATATCCGCTGTGTAAATTAAATTAATTTACATTGAGCTCTCTATTGGATCAGTTTTAATATTTTAACGATATTACTAGGATCCTCCTGGACTATTTACCAACCTTATCCCGGATTATTTACCAACCCTAACCTGGGATTGTACTGCCGACATATATATATATATATATATATATATATATATATATATATATATATATATATATATCATTAAATTTGCTAACTTTTAAAAAATAATATGTCGCAGATGTTTATTTTATTTTTGCAAGATTTTTAAAAGCGACAATTAACTTTTTTTACAAATGTGTCAGTTGCTTAAAAATGGAAAAATTGAAATATTAAAAACAAAATTGAAAAATTGTAGATTCAAATCGACATAATTTCGGTTTGAAATACACCAGATTATTTTGCTTACTGGAAATAGTAAATTTAATCATTTAGCTTTCAATTAAATCTAAAATAAAAGTTTCATGAAAATATTCTTATTTTTAAAAATTCAATGGGTGAATGTTTTTCTTTGAAGTTCTACAGAATGATTCTCGCTTGGAGTAACCGCTACGTTTAACTCGCGTCACTCTCTTAAAATCTCTCTTATATATATATATATATATATATAATTATTACGTTAGAACACGTACAAGCTACAAACTACTACAAAACTGTACATTTTGTTTCGAAATTGAAAGAACGATCTCTCTATAGAAATACAATTCTTAAAAAAAAAAAAAAAAGATTTCAGCCCAGACACTTTGTAACTGATGTCAATATCTGTCTGCATTTCACTTCCGGCCAAAATGTTTCACTTTCTCTATCTTAGCCGTTTCCATTGGCTCTTTCCTTTCTATATTTTCTCACTTATTTTCCTCTTCACTTTCTATTTTTTCTGTATCTTTTCCTTTCCTCTTTCTTTTCTTTTTTCTTAATTTCTCATCCTATTTTCTGATCTTTTCTTCCCTCTTTCTTTTCCCCCTTTTTTAATATTTTCTTAACTCGTACTAAAAAATTTCCAAAAATAAAGGGAAGTCTTGTTTGTTTTTGTTTTCTTTAGATTAAACGTTTATTACGATCTTTATTAACTACCTGATGAGACATTGTTCTTTCAATGTCGAAACAGAATATACAATCTTGTAGTTGTTTGTAGTTTGCAAATTTTTCTAACGTAATAATTAATAGTAAATATTCATTGGTCTAACTTTATATTGAGAGTTGTTTTAAATTAATGTTTTGAACATTGTAATTTTTTTCTTCGTTCTTATTCATTTGGACATATATACATGCATACATACATACATACATACATACATACATATATATATATATATATATATATATATATATATATATACACACTACCGACCATAATTATTAGGCCACCCCAGTGTTTTAAAAAAATGTTTTTCATACTATTTTTTAGTATTTATTGCTAAGTGAATAATTGTAAATGAAAATAGAATGGTTCTTTTGTTAATACTGCACTATAACATGTGCATCAAATGAATTTATAAATAATTGATAATTACCTATATTGCAGTTTCATCAGTGAAAGAATGAAGAAAATTTAGGGTGATTCGGACAAGTTCATCTTTGCTTCCTTACCTTACAAAAGTTTGCAAAGTAATAATAACAAAAGAACCATTCTATTTTCATTTAGAATTATCCACTAAAAATAGTATGAAATACACCATTTCTTTTAAAAAATTGGGGTTGCCTAATAATTATGGCGGGTAGTGTATATATTGGTTATAAACTCTTTTTTAATCTACTTTCTTGGCGTTGAAGAAAACTAACTGAAAAAGGTGAAATTCTTTTTCTTTTTTTTCTAATTTAATTTAATTTTAAATTTCACTTTGATAAAATACTCAAATTTGAAACTGAATTCTCTGCTTTCCTCTGTCTCCTTTTCTCTCTATCTGGCCTGTTAGTATCAGGTTCTCCAAGCCCTCCTTCTTCATTGCATGTCTCAGGAACTTTAGTTGTCTCTTCCTGATGCTCAATATTAACTTAGTAAGACTTAATTTGTGTTTTACTATTTATTTATTGATTTACTTATTTATTTATTTGTGTTGTCTGTCTTTTTCCTTTATTTATTTATCAACTGGATTAGACTCTTCTTCTTTTGATCAAGTGTAAAGATTCATTCCTTGTTCCTTGTTTAGGAGGGCTTTTCCGGTTCTTTTCCTCTCGTCAAGCCTTAATAGTGGTGCTTTCACGATTTGTTTTATATTTTATTTTTGAGATGTGTGTAAATGGTGTTAACTTCTTATCATACTGAGTTTTCTGGTGTCTGCTTCCGACTGGTAGTTACGAGCCCAAACACTTGTGTGGTGTCTAGAGAGGCTGCTCTGATCAACAGTTGCATAATATCGGAGTCCTTGCAGTGCCATTTCGCACATGGATGGGTGTTCTTGCAAGCGCTTCCGGTGGGCAGGCCTGAGGCCGCACTGTGCTGCAGTTTGCGTCCATTTCCTTCCTATCATTTAAGGGCCATACGTGATACACGCTTTTGGTGATCATGTCTCGAAAGAGACATGACTGACTGGGCAGAAGATTAAGTTGTTGTGAAGCCTAGAGCAGTAGTAGCAGACGGTCATCAGATGTGACGTACAGGAATATGCGTTGTGGGGCATTGGATATCGACTCGGAACGAGAAATCGGGGAACCGAGTTCGAATTCCAGTTGAATCCATTGCATTCACTTACGCACAAATACCCTTGGGAAAGGTATTAATCCGTCTCTTCCCTCCAGTTATGGGTTAAATAGCAGGACAGATTGGGTTCTATAGCCTTGGCTGGCAACTAATCTACCGCAGAAAGCAATGGCAACCTACTGCGGGATAATCTTCTGCCCAGTCAGTCATGTCTCGAAAGAAACATGACCGCTCAAGCGTGTTTCACGTATGGCACTTAACTGACTGACTGATTGGCAAAATAGAACAAAAAATGATTTACACTACTTACTTTATTCGGACTGTTGTTCGCATCTTCGTTACCATATTCACGATGTTTCGGCAGACTTACGCTCCGGCCTTCTTCGGGAGATTGGAATTTCATAACTGAGTATGAGGAAACATGGCCCATTGGATAAAAGCGTTGGTTGAATCCAGTGACTTGACTCAAAGAGTTGTGAGTTCAATACCTGACTACAACAGAGGTCCTACTAGAACAGAGGTGAACAAAACTTAGGACGTTGATCATCAAAATGTTCATATTTCCAAAGCGTTTGACAGAGTCTGGCATGCTGGCCTTCTATGCAAGCTGCGGAGCTATGGTATAACTGAACAGTTGTTTGACTTAATCCAGTCATTACTCTCTAATCGCACAATGAACGTAGTATTAAACAGACATGCCTCCCAAAACTACCTTTCGACCGCGGGTGTCCCTCAAGGCTCTATTCTAGGTCCTACGCTTTTTTCTGATCTACAATTACGATCTCTACGATGTTATAATATCCCAAGTAGGCATGTACGCCGACGACATCACTGTTTACTCTCGCCTCGATCAAAAATCTGCTGTGGTTGACAAAGCGAATCTCGCTGCCTTGATTGAGAAAGACCTCCAATCCGTGGTGGACTGGGGTAAGAAATGGCTCGTAAATTTTAGTGCTTTCAAAATGAAGCTGATATCTATTAACCATCATAGACAATCGTTCCTACCCCCATTAGCATGGAACAGGCTAGCCTTCTTGAGAGTAAAACACCACGCCTGACGTGGCTTCCCTGTGCCTCTAAATACTTTCACGACTTCTGCTCCAATGAACTTAGATAACTGGTGCCCCCGAGGTATGAATTTACACGATCTACTAGATTAGTAACTTTTTCAGTGAAACCGATAAAATGTAACCGCAATTTCTAATCTAACAGCTTCTTTTCACGCACTTCCCACATGTGGAATTCCCTTCCATATACTTGCTTCCCCGACAGCTACAATCTCAAGGAATTTAAATGTAAGGTTAATAGACATCTCCTATCTCATTAACTCGCATCCATTCTCTCAAGCTCTTTTTACATCTACTCCACCCACATCCTCGGTATCCTCATCTGTCTATTACTCTCCTCCTGACATTTTCTATAACTAACCCCTCTTTCTCATCACTTTCCCCTATGTAACCCCCTGCAGTAGAATGCCTTGCTTAGGGTGAGATGGTTTTAAAAAAATGTTACTATTAAGAGGAAAGATCAAATTCTGTTGTCATCATTTTTTTAATTTTTTAATCTTTTCTAATACGTTCGAAATTTCAGTTAAAATTTCTTTTTTTTTTTGTTTGTTTCCGTCACCGCCATGTTTACGTAATGTGACCATTAAGTAAAACGTAATATTATGCAAGTCGTTTTTTGGCGTTGAAAGACATTAATTTGAAAACTCTTGCAAAAATCAACTAATTGTTTGATTTTAATGAAACTTTCAGGACTTATTCACAAATGAATGAAATTATTTAAGCAGTTAATATTTTTAGAACATCTTGGCAAATTTTGTTTTACATCTGTTACACCCTCCCACTTCAATTAATTGCATAAAACTTTTAGAAATACATTATTTATACCAATTTTTTATTTATTAGTTAAATGCAAGACTCATTGGGAAATTTAAATCGTGTAATTTGTTTTTAATTACCAGATTATTTTTCCAAAAAACTGCCATTTGTAAAATCAAAAATGCCATAAAACTACGCTATTTTTAATGTCAAGTTTTAAGTGATTTTATAAATAATATAATTTTAGGATATCATACTCTGAAGAAAAAGAAAAATTGCGATGGGTAATGAATTTTTATAAGAATTGTTTTCCTTTTTTTTTCTTTGCTAATTAAAATTTCAAGCATCATTTCAAATTTCTTTTGGTTTCTTCGGTTATTAATTAATTAAATTAATTAATTAATTAATTAAATTAATTAATTAAAGATACACTTTATTTACAAATCGAAAATTCATAAGCCTAATACAAATCATTTAGAATTAGCATTTTTTTTTTAAATTCTGATTTTTTTATTATGTTAAACTGCACATTTTCTTTTACTATGGAAACTTATAAGACACTTATCATTAAAAGGTCACAGGTTGTTCCGCTTACAAAATGTTAAACTGGGTTATGTCAACTTTTCCTCGCTATAGTTTCAGATTGATTAATAGGTACTGTCATCGCCTACTTGATAGGTCAACGAGTCAGACCATTGTGATTAATGAATACTTTTATTCTAAATTTCATACCATAAACAAGTAATATTTGCTTCAAATGAGATTAATTTAACTTTAAATTTGATAATTTTCCAAAATAATGAATAAGAGATGTATATTTTATTTTTGCAAGATTTTTAAAACCAAGAATTAACTTTTGTTTATAAATGTGACGATTGCTCAAAAATGGCCGAAAAATGACTTTATTTTGCTTATTGGAAATAGTAAATCTAATCATTTAGCTTTCAATTAAGATAAATTGAAGCTTCAAGAAAAAGGTTTTATTTTAAAAAATTCAATTTACAACTTAGGTATCGAAAATGGAATGAAGTTACCTACAATAACTTATCTCAGAAATATAGGCAAAAAGAAAAATATAGGTAGAAAAAATTCCTATTGATTTTTTTTTTTTACTGGTAGTAGAAATATTGTCTTAATGGGTGTTTTTAGAAAATCGTACGCACATTCCAGACGATTCGATAAGTGCAACTGAAATTAAATAGAAAAAGAAGTATCGGTCAAGTAAAATTAGTAACAAAAAATGAAAAGAAGAATGAAATAAAGTGAGATTAAGATATAAAAATAAATACATCAAAATAAATACATCAAAATAAGGCAAGTAGAAATCTAAATGAAGGCGAAAAAAATGAAGAGATTTAAATGTACTTAAATGAAACGGTTCACAACTTGAAACATTTCCTGGTCTCTGCTAATCTACATTTGTCACGGAAAAGAAATAACATTACCAGGCTAAAAACTGTCTTCACGTTTCTTCTTCTTCTATGTGCCTTGTCCCTTCAGGACGTAGGCGATCATGTCCTTCCACGTTTCACAGTTACAAAAGCAATAAACAACACAAAACGTAGCAAAGAAAGTAGGAAAAAAAAATAAACAGGAGAAAGAAAAAATTGATAGAGAGAGTTAATGATCGGGACTATTGTCGGATATTCCGGACAAAAGAGCATGACAGATTTTCAAGAATATTAATTCCAATCCTTCAGACTTGTGACACCAAAGAAAAATAAAAGCTAGATTATTTCCATTTTTTTCCGATAACGCCGTAGTTTCAGGACACACACTAAAAACACATCCATTCTTCTTCTCTTAAACGTCATCCTAACGTAATCACACAGAATTATTTACAACTATGGTTTCTGTTAGATAAATGTCGATTTAAGAAATCGTATTCCTTGCATTCATTTACGTGCAAATACCTTCGGGAAAGGTATTAATCAGTTATGGATTAAATAACAGGACAGATTGGGTTCTATAACCATGGCTGGCAACCAGTCTACCGCAGAAAGTAATGGTATACTACTACTGGAAAATCTTCTGCCCAGTCAGTCATGTCTCTTTCAAGACATGATCGCCCAATCGTGTATTACGTATGGCATTTAACTGGCTGACTGACTTCTGAACATCCTCTCTATTATAAAAAGACTGTTGTATTTATTTGCATATATCTAAACTTATTTATAAATAGAACTTTGTCTGTGTGTGTGTGTGTGTGTGTGTGTGTGTGTCCGTTACCTATAGACTCCAAAAGGGTTGAATCGATTTTCTTGAAAATTTACACAGTTGTACTATAAGTGTCTGCGTTCTTAGCTAGGTTTTGTGTCGAGGTCCCCCCGATAAATATCGAAAATCAATAATCGAAAAAATCGGGTTATAGAAGGAGTGGTCCGATTTTAATCAAATTTGATACACTCAGACATAAGAAACGATATTCAGAAGTTTCAAGGTTTGCAGTTCTTACAATAGTGCAGAAAATCGATTATATATATATATATATATATATATATATATATATATATATATATATATATATATAGCCCGGCGTTGCTCGGGTGTAATGAAAGCTTTAAAACTAATCCATGGTCCTGAGCTCGGACTCATTGGATGTTGACACGAAAGACTAAAAAGCAATAGTTATTTCCAGTTAAAGCGAAACCGTAGACTGAAAGGAAAATGAATGAATGTAAGGCAAATTTTGATTTCCTGGAATCGATATCAAATTTTCAAAAGATTCTTCACAAAACCTAAAGAAAGATCTGTGTCTCGCCACAAAATTGTTTTTATCTGAATCAACATTTATAAATCAACAATTTATCCGTGCATTGTATACTGTTACCATAGACAGAACTAGCCAACTACAATCTTCTAATGTCAATGTCAATCACCATATTCCGTCTTCTTGAACCCTGTTTATTTTCATTTTATTTTATTTTTTCCTTTTCCTCCATCCTCCTTATCCTCAGTATTTTCATTCTCTTTTGCCTCCACTCCCACTAGTAACACTCTGCGTTCTAGTGGCTTTATCACCTTGCTTGGGGTGAAATGGTTTTAAAAAATACGTTATGCGTATATTCTTGTCGTTTTTTTCTAATTAAGGTCTCTTGGAACGAGATAATATCATTTATTTTATCTTTTCTTAGTGTGTGGTGGGGGTAAGATCATTTCTTATGGTTCCCCAATTTTTCCTTCTCAGGTCTGTGTTAAATTTTTGTATGCGTTAATGTTGCTGAATGCGTTTGTGATATTGTTTGTGTTTGTGTGAGTGGTTTCTTTTACTGAGTAAATCTCAGAACTTTTATTTATTTATTTGTTTATTTATTTATTTATTTGTACTGTTGTCATTTGCGCAATTGATTTTAGACATCCTAACTGCTATTTTGACAGGTACATTGCCATTCGTCATCCCCTGAAGGCGAAGTACATATGTACGCTGGTACATGCCCGTGTTGTCATACTGAGCGTTTGGTTGCTGTCTTTCGTTTGCTCCATTCCGATTTTATTTGGACAAGTAAGTTTTAAAATATTTCCATTTATCATAAAAAATATATATTTGTTTCAGGAGCCCCACACTGAAAACTTAATTACAATTAAATTGTTTTCTCGTGACCTTAACCGTTTTTGCACCCGGTTGTTGTTTTACTGGTACACACCTCTCATCATCACAAATCATAAAATATAAGTAAAATAAAGTCGTTCAAATGCGTATTTATGTACTAGCAACCTGCTACATTTCACGGTTGATTTGTTCTATTATTACAAAAAGTTATGCAATTTTCTCAACTTCAATCACATTCTCGGCTTCAATCACATTCTCAACTTCAATCACATTCTCGGCTTCAATCACATTCCCACAACCGTAACGTAGCTCACCTCTGTCTTCTCTGGGAATATCTTCATCTATAAGCCTACCAATAGTCCGTAGACCGAATATTGCTATCACATCAGCCCTGGCGCTTGTTTTTTATCGTTTCACACTAAGCAAGGCGGTACCGCCACTGATGCGCACGGGGCTACATAAGAGTGAAAGTTTAGGCAAGAGGAGAGTGAAGAGAAAGGCGGACCAATTACAGGGATTGTCAGAGAAAGAGCAGAGAAGGATGGGAACACAGGTGTGAAGACAGTTGCGAAGGTAGAGAGAAAGGAAAAGAACAAGATATACGGGGTGATGTAGAAAGAACTGGAGTAAAATGAATAAGAGATGTGTATTGACATTGCATTTAAATTCCTAGAGGTTGTAGTCGTCAGGAAAGCATGTATATGGAAGGGAGTTCCACAGGCAGCAATTGCGAAAAAAGAAGCTGATGGAGTAGAATTGTCGGCTGCATTTGGATGATCTAACTGTAAATGGGTGGGACCTTGTCGCTAGTCTGGTTGCACGAATAAATCCTTGTGGCAGGGGCACCAGTGACTTAAGTCCGTCGTAGCAGAAACCATGAAAATATTTATAGAATAGACATATGGAAGCCACATCCCGCCGGTGAGAAAGTGAATGGAGAATTAGAGATTATTCTTTGGAGCCTCTCAAGAACACCGAGATGAACAGCAGGAACGCCTGACCATATATAACAGCAGTATTCTTTGCACGGAAGGATATATATTTAGAGACTCTTAGAAAATACAAAGAAGAATAAGTAATGTTAACGGTCCTCGTCTGGCATATCGGTTTCAGTCAATTAACTTAACGGTAACGTAGTTTCCCTGTGCCTTTCCCACAAACATTTTCATGGCTATTTCTTTATAAGCTTTCCTTTCTGCTGCCACAACTTCGTAATTTTAATCGTAGTAATAGATTGACATCAGAAAGAGATAGATGAGGCTCCTGGGACACGTAATGAGGAAGAAGGGCCTGGAGAATCTAATACTCACAGGACTGATAGAAGAAAAGAGAGACAGGGGAAAGCAGTGCGAGACATACTTGATAGGCCTGAGCAAATGGATAGCGGTGTGGGGTTTTGGTGAGATATCAAGAGGAAAAATATTGAGACCGACAAGAAACAGCCTAATGGAAATTCATGATCAACTACGTCCTTAAGAGACACTGCACATGAAGAAGAATTAAAGAACAGCAAATTATCATTTTAATGATGAACTTGCTACATGTAACTATGCTATTCTAATAGTTCTTTCACTCACGCTTCTCGTCTATGGAGATTTCTTGCAGATTCTTGCTTTCCTACCAACAAGAATCTGCAAAGATTGAAATGCAACGTCATATCGTCATCTTCTTTTCCTATCTTTTCCTATTTTTTTTTTTATTAGCCTTTCTCCTCGGTAACGTTTTATTCAATTTGTTCTATTCTGCTGTCTTTCCTCCTCACTAACCACTTACATATGAATCGATTTATCACCTTGCTTGGGTGAAATGAGTTGACGAAATATTTTGGTATTGTCTAGCAGGAAGTTGTTAGGTTTCAGGCTTCAGCAGTTTAGGACACAGAATTATATATGCTTACACTGGGCTTATTGTCATAATCTGAACCTTAATAAGGTTGGTTGGTTGGTTGGTTGGCTAGTTGGTTAATTTTGTTTAGCGGCATATCAATTTACATGGGTTGTTTAATGCCGAAATATTTTGAACAAAATTTCATGGCTTCAACCATATATATTTTGAACACAATTGTATGTCTTCAACTTTAGAAAATCTATTGTTAACACTTTTCTTTTAAGATGTATTGTTGGCAATTCTACGATAGAAAGTATTATTGCTAATTTTACTATAAATATGTTTTATTGCTAATGTTACTATAAATATGTATTATTGGTAATTTTACTATAATTATGTATTATTGGTAATTTTTATATAAAAATGTATTGTTGGTATTTATACTATAAAAATGTATTTTATACTTTCATAGTTTTTTGTATTTTGGGGGGTATGGTCTCTATTGTCTCGTAGCTGGGACCCTAACAGGTGCTGTAGCGTGGGTCTGGGAACATCAGCATTTAATAGGTGGCTTCTTAAAACCTCCAATCTTCCGATCAGAGGGATTTCTGCCGGATGATGTTTATTGCTATATGCAGAATTAACGCTAATAAGGAATTACCTTCTTATTGCGCTGATAAATAAGAAATAATCTATCTAAACTTATTTATAAATGGAACTTTGTCTCTGTGTGTGTGTGTGTGTGTGTGTGTGTGTGTGTGTGTGTGTATCCGTTACCTATAGACTCCGAAACGGCTGAACCGATTTTCTTGAAAATTTACACAGTTGTATTATAAGCGTCTGCGAGTGTTCTTAGCTAGGTTTTGTGTCGCAGTACCCCCGATAAATATCGAAGATCGATAATCGAAAAAATCGGGTTATAAAAGGAGTGGTCCGATTTTAATCAAATTTGATAGACTCATAGACAAAGACATAAGAAATGATATTCAGAAGTCTCAAGGTTACAGTTCTTACAATAGTGCAGAAAATCGACAATATATATATATATATATATATATATATATAAACGGCAAGATGTTTGTGTGTGTGTCTGTTTATGAGCCTGTATGTCTGTATTTTTTCAGCCCTTTTATTTTAGTTTTTTGCTACGAGTTTGGCTCTAAGTAGGTATAATTGTAGTTCTTAGTCTCAGCCATGATACCATTTACTCAGAGGAATTGTTTAGCCTTCAAAATTCAGTTTACGACGGAAAAATCTTATTTGATATCGATACTAGGGAATCAAAATTTGACTTACATCCATTCATTTTTCTTTCAGTCTACGGTTTCGCTTTAACTGTAAGCAGATATTGTTTTTTGGTCTTTCGTGCCAACGTCCAAAGAGTCTGAGCTCCAGGACCATGTATTAGTTTTAAAGCTTTCATTACACCCGATCAACGCCGGGCTATACTGTTAGTAGCATATATTTAAGGTATTGGAAGAAGTACTGGTTTGAATTAAAAGAAAGCGAGTAGAAAAGACTATATCAAATCTGAAAAAAAAAAACAGAATGTGCTAGCAAGTGAGTGGAACAGCCTAAGGAGCAAGATAAGAAACTTCTTCTATGTGCCTTGTCCTTTCAGGACGTAGGCGATCATGATCTTCCACGTCTCCCTACTTTCTCCTATGACGCCACGCAACTCTCGTTCTGTCATCCACCTGCTCATGTCCTTCAAATATGTTATCCGCTGTTTTCTCTGTCTCTTTTTCCTTCTATCTGTCTTGTTAGTATCAGGTTTTCCAAACACTTCTTCCTCATTGCATATCCCAGGAACTTTAGTTGTCTCTTCCCGAAGCTCAATATTAATTTCCTTTTCGTTTCCATTCTTTCCAAAGCCTCATCATTGCTCACATGCTCGGTCCGTGATATCCACAGCATCCTTCTGTAGAACCACATTTCAGTTGCTTTATGTTTTCCTTCATTTTTAATGATATTGTTCAACATTCACTGCCATATTGAAGAACTGACATTACATAGCAATCCCGTACCCTCTTCTTTGTTTCTAGTGAATGTTTCCTGTTTTTAATACTTTACTCAGCTTCTGGAACGCGTCATTTGCCATGCCAATTCGCTCTCGGATCGCTGTGTCACACTTTCCGTCTTCTGTTAGAACACTTCCCAGGTATTTTATACCTGCTTGATTTTAGTATCCCCCACCTGTATTTGGCATTTTGGGCTGCTCTTTTTGCTGATGACCATGCATTCGGTTTTCTTGCAGTTTATTTGTAATCTTTTAGAGATATCAAAATGAATGAAAAAGGAATTTTAGAAGAGTTTCCACATATGATGGAAAATATATTACAGAAATTTGATGGTGCATTAGGGCAGGAAATGGTGCTTTCCAAAAGTTAAGCAACGTATTAAGAACGAGGGAAAATTTGTGACAAACCAAAATGTGATAAACTGTTGCATAATACCGATCCTCCAATAGAGCAATGAATGGTCGATATTTTTTCTCACAGATATAGAGAACACTTGCGGCAACAGAGATATCGTTCTGTAGAAGGATACTGAACCAACAAAGAGAAACTTTCCTCCTCACCATCAGCTTGGCCGATGCTAGTCTCGTCGAGAGCAACACTCGGCGCCTCCTTGACCTCACTTTTCACACCGACCTGAAGTGGAACGACTACATCGAATCTATAGATGAATCTATCGCTAGGAAGGTTGGGTCATTGTGTCAGGCCAGAAATTTTTATCTCGTCAGAATCCATCTTGCAGATTTATAAATCTACCATTCATCCGTGTATTGAATACTGTTGCCATATCTGGTTGAGTGCTCCTGTTCTTCATCTCGAGATTCTCAACAAACTCTGAGGAAGAATCTGTTTTGGGGCGCTCTCCACCTTCCCACGGAAATGGACTATTCTAATCACTATATAAAATTTAAAAAAATAGTAGTGATTATACCTCGAGTAAGGAAGTCGAGTAAGGAAGTCGAGTGAGCGAGTCCGTCGTGTATTTCCGGTATTGCACCGGAAGTGTTCTAGTAGTCAATCTATCACGTCTCTACGACGATACTGTATACTAATTACCTTGTTCTGTATTCTACTAACCCTCACCTCTTGTAAATACTTCTCTTTCCTGTCAATACACCTACTTTGATGCTATTTCGTTGTTTTGTATTATTTCACATAATTCTGTTACCCGACGTAACAATCTGCAATGTAATCATTTTGGATTTAGCATCTCGACTTCATTCACTTTTTCACCGACGTGGCGTGGCTTCCCTCTGTCTTTTCTACAAATATTTTCATACCAGCTGCTCTGACGAGCTTTTCCTGAACGCACCGACTATATGAATTTACGCATGCTACTAGTTTGGCATATAGGTCCCATCCTTTTACCTTTTAGATAGTTAAATGTAACAGCACTGCCCGCCTCTGGAACTCTCTTCTGTTTATTTACTTTTCTGTTAACCACAATCTCCAAAACATTAAAAGCAGTGTCAAATGCCATTTTCTATCTTGTTGAATCCTGTTCACCTCTTATCCTTTTTTCAATGCCCCTTGTACACGGTCTTTTCTCTCACTGTAACCCCCATTGCGTTTTAAAAAAGTAAGCAACAAGGAATATTTGATGAAAATGGAAGCAAAAAGTATACTTATAGTTAGAATCAATATTAATTTCGTTTATTCTAACTAAAAGTATCCTTTTGAGCATCAGGAAAAAACAACTGAAGTTCCTGGGACATGCAATAAGGAAGGAGGGCTTGGAAAACCTCTTACTAACAGGCCAGATACAGGGAAAAAGGCGACGGATAATATATTTGAAGAGCCTATGCAAGTGAATGACAGAACTGGGGTTGCGTGGTGTTACAGGAGAAAGTGTGCTAAGAGCCACCAGGGAGACGTGGAAGGCCATGATCGCCTACGTTCTGAAAGGACAAGGCACATAAAAGAAGTTAGACGGCTGAAATTCCTGGAACACATAATGAGGATAGAAGGCTTGAAGAATTTGACACTCATATGGCAAGAAGAACAGGGAATTTGACACTCATATGGTAAGAAGAACAGGGAAACATCGAATAACCTACTTAACGAGCTTGTATAAATGGATTGCAGACAGAGAGAGAAGGACAGTAAAAAAAAAAGAAATATTACTAAGGGCTACAAATGATGAGAAGTTGCGGAGAGCCATGATCAACCACGTCTGCATGAGATATTCCACAAATTAGAACGGGCTTGTATTTGATTGGTGTTTTCATTTTACACAAAGATTATTGTTTTTTATTCGTTTTCGACGGTTTATCAACCCTTTGCAGGTTATTCCAAGCCAGAAAACATTTTTAGATTGGTGTAGTGGATGTCAGCTTGGAATGTGAAATCGGGGTGCCGAGTTCGAATTCCAGTTGATATTCCTTGCATTCACGCGAAAATACCCTTGGGAAAGATATTAATCCGTTTCTTTCCTCTAGTTATGAGTTAAATACCAATACGAATTGGATTCTAAATCCTTGGCTGCCAACCAGTCTACCGTAGAAAGCCAATAGCCTACTGTGGGATAATCTTCTGCCCAGTCAGTCATGTCTCTTTCGAGATATGATCGCTTAAGCGTGTATCACGTATGGCACTAAACTGACTGGCATTTTTTAAAATAATAATGGTCTAATGATAAAAGTTTTACTAATTAACCCATAGCTGAGGGTGAGAGTAGGTGTATTCATACCTTCCCAGAGAGTATTTGCGCGTAAGTGAATACAACGAACCTAACTGGAAATGGAACTCGACTCTCCAATTCCCAATTCCGTATCCACTACACAACCCCCACACCCAAACTTACAGTAGCTGGTATTTCGAAGCGGTCACCCATCTTGTTACTTACCAGGCTTGACCTTGTTTAACATTGATAATCGTACGGGAACAGGTTACAGAAAGATGGTGATACGAAACTTGAAATTAATACTTTTATCATTATGTGTAGTTTATTGATTGCAATCCGCTGAACTCCGTATTTGGAAAGTTGACTTTGAATAATTTCCAATATAAAACGGTGTAATGATTTGTTTTCAGTCTGTGACTTTGTGGAATTTCGCTGTCTTCTAATCATATTTTCCAGCTGCTGTTCGAAAATTCTATCATATCCTAAGATAAGATACACTCTCATCAACATTCTGACTGAATAACATTCCAAACAAATCATTGTTTATTTTAGATATACATTTCTTTCCGAGGGAGTATTTCGTGTTTCCCCATTATGGCGCAAAACCAATTAGAATTTTCTCTACATACTTAACGACCTGTACCTGGCAGTATCAGGTTGTCTCTTTCTAATGGTACTGGAATTAGATGGCACCTCATTAACAAAGTCTTCATTCCGTTCTTGACTGAACCAGATGCAGCTTTTAATAGTTACTTATTTGTTTGAATAGACAATTCCCCCAACCCCAGCTTTAGGAGTTTTACATTTAGTTTCATATTTAAATTCAACCTAAAACAGATTTCTGCCAATCTCTTGAAACTTAAGAATCTATCAATTTAGCCAATCCCTTCTGCAGACATTTGCTCCGACACATGGTTCCTGTACTATCACAAACGTTAGGCAACATCAAGTTTGGTTTAAAGACCAATAAAAGTTCTTTGATGAGAATTTTTTTTATGCTTTTCTTTACTTTTTATATATATATTTCAATATTTTTTAAATTATTTTACCCCAATCAAAGCAAGAATACCACTAGTATGCAGGGGTCCCAAGGAATGAAAATTAAGGAAAAATCTAAGAATAAGAAAGACTGAAGAAAGGATAAAAAATGAACGAGATTCAAGAAGATAAAAGATGACAACGTTGCATTTAATTTCTTTATCTTTGTAGTTATCAGGGAAGCAGTTAAACGGAAAAGAAATCTATAAATGGGAAGCGCGAGAAAATAATCTATTAGACTAGAAGTGACGGTTGCATTTAGCTATTTCAACAATAAAACAGGAGACCTAATAGCCAATCTAGTAACACCCTTAAATTCATATAGTTTGGGTAGGAAGGAAAAAGCTCTTCAGAACAGTTGCCATGAAAATATTTTTAGAAAAGACAGAGGGAAGCCACACCACGTCGATGAAAAAGTGAATAAAGTCAAGATGTCAGGATCGATGGCTTGACATATTTCTTCTCTATTCAATACATTCACGTATGCGCGTTGTGGTGCAGTGGATAACGGTTCGGAACGAGAAATCAGGGAGCCAAGTTCAAATTCCAGTTGGATTCGTTACATTCACTTACGCGCAAATACCCTTGGGAAAGGTATTAATCTGTCTCTTCCCTCCAGTTATGGGTTAAACAACAGGACATATTGGAACTTTTGTTCTTATATTGGTTGATAGAGGTGTTATAATAGACACAACGTTTCGACTAAGTATCCTCTGGTCATCATCAGATGTCCATAGCTTGGCTGATGTGGAAAACGTTGTATCTATTATAACACCTATATCAACCAAGATGAGAACGAAAGTTCGAAATAATTTCAAGATTACTGACAATTACTCATCTCAGAAATAAATACAATTTAGGACATATTGGATTCTACAGCCTTGGTTAGCAACTAGTCTACAGCAAAAAGTAATGGCAACCTACTGCGGGAAAATCTTCTGTCCAGTCTAGTGTTAATACTAGAATTAGCCGATTATCTTCTAACTTTAAAATCTTTAGCGATAACAAAAACTATATGAAAAAGCCCCCCCCCCAAAGTCGTGGGTATAAAGATAAATTAACCTTTTTAGCATCCACTAGCAAACCTGAATCGCAGAAGGTTAAGGGCAAACATAGGAAAGGGAAGATTATGTAGTTCACCCCCTCTTCTGTAGACTATCAACCGTTAAAATTGGAAAGTTTTTTTCTTAAATTAATAAGTAAGCATTTTCACAACGATAACCCTCTTAGTAAAATATTTAATAGGAAAGCGATGAAGATTAACTATTTCTATACTAGTAATATATACAACATTATCAGCTCCCTCCCATAACAACCAAGTTTTAATGACTTGCAGTGAAACTAATGCTAAACCCGAGATTATACCCTCCTGCAATTGCAGATCAAAAAAAAAATTGTCCGGTGGAAGTTAAATATAGATCTATAAATGTGATCTACCAAGCTACCATACAAGCTACCATACATAAAGAGAATAAGGAAAAGTATAACGTGTACATTGGAATTTCGGCGAGGATTTGGAAACAATGTTTTTATACACATAGGCACTCTTTGACTAACCCCAATTTAAAATTTTAGACAACGCTCTCCCGAATATACTGGGAATTGAAAGAAGAAGGCCTAAACCCATAGATAAAGTGGAAGTTAATAGGGCACGTGGTTCTAATAGTCTTGCATTTGTTACCAAAATGTGTGTCCTTCGGCAGGATTCAAACAAATCATTTTAAATTGTCGTTTGTTTATAACCAGTTTCGTTAATCTTCGTTAATTTCCGTAACATCTTTACATTTGTTGACATTATGATACATTTCAAAGCAGATATGGTTATTACGATGAATCGAAAATTGTGTTATAGGCTTAATTTGACTTCGTTTAGACTGATCGTCATTCGTGGTCAAGAGATCTAAGACGCGCCAGATCACTTGGTGGCTTCCCCTATGTGGATAGGAGTCGCAGGTTCTAAATCCTGCCGAATGACACACATTTTTATAATAAAAATTTATCGTAAATAATCAGGTCGGAAGAAATAAATATATAATACTGTTTGATTATAAACAGAATATCTACTTAAATACGACTATCGATTAAAAATAATGTTTAGACAAATCATTTCATATATATATTATCCTACGTTTTAGGCACAACTCGGAGCTTCATGCATTATGCAATCATCAGGTGCATATTATGAACTCAACATTTTTCGATTTGCATTAAGCATTAGCGTTCTTTAAGTTGCTTGTATATTTATATATTTATATTTATATATATGAATGTGTATGCATGTGTGTGTGGATCCGCTCCTCATAATTCTGCGAGTGTGTGAACATAATAATTGTATGTGGATATAAATAGATAAATGTATGTATGAAGAACACATTTATATGTGCGCACGTATGCATGTGGGGTGCGAATGCATCTATGAGTATATATACGTATGGATGTGAGGTTGTATGTAAGTATGAAAATATATGCGTAATTTGGGAGTATCTGTGAGAATTTTTAGCATACTTACATATATATAACACTATTTATACGCGCAGAAATCCCGTCTTTATAAAATATATATGTATGTGAGTATACGAACGAAAGATTCGTATGTCTGCATGAATACGTGTAGGTCTGTAAGTATGTATAAGCATAAACATAGTCACATTTGTATGTATATGTGTGGATGTCTGCGCATGTGTGTATATGGATATAAGTTAGTGGGTGGGTTAATTTGTGGGGTTGCACATACATACGTATCCATGGAATTAGAAGTGGGCGGTTAATGACTTAGTGGTCAACATCTTCGCGACTGGTCTGAATACCCTCAACTGATATGACGCCAATGCCTCTATCCTGGCTCTCTTTTCCTTTTCTTTTTTCCTTTTTCTTATTTCTAATTTTTTTTTATCTTTCTCTTCAATTAAAGGAAAGGCTTATTCCGGCAAAGGTTTTTGTACCAAACGGAAGGAATATTGTGTGGTCTGATGAAATGAGCTAATTTAGCTCATTGAAATGAATTATAATTTATAACCAATTCAAATGACTTGTTGAGCTTTCTTTTATAAATATCATATTGCTCTGGATACCGTCCATTGAGCTCTCTATATAGATATAACACTTAATATTTTATATTAAGTTGATCTTGTTGTATTATCCTCGCTGTCTATACCTCGTCTATACCTATATATACGACGAGCCGTTGTGCGAAACCGCGGTAGGTCTTGGCGATCTTGCGATTTTTTTCGTGTATATATATATATATATATATATATAGTAAGTGCGTATGTTATTGTAACCATCATTTTTGCTGTTGCTGTTTTTCCAAAGTGCCAAAATATCCATATTTTCAAAAGATCAATGTGATATTAAATTGCAACTTATTAATAGATGCTGGTTACACGTACAATTTTTTTTAATCATTTCAAGGTAGTTTTACTGCCACTGTTGTGCAGGGGTTTACATAGGTGAAAGTGATGAGAAAGAGGGGTTAGTTATAGGGGATGTCAGGAGGAGAGTAATAGACGGATGAGAATACCGGTGTAATGGGGGTGGATTGGATGGAGAAAAGAGCTTGAGTGAAAGGATGCGAGTTAGTGAGATAGAAGATGTCTGTTGACTTTACATTTAAATTCCTGGAGATTGTAGCTGTCGGGGAAGCAAGTATATGGAAAGGAATTCTACAGGCGGGAAGTGCGAGTAAAGAATCTGTTAGAGTAGAAATTGCGGTTACATTTTATCGGTTTCACTGTAAAATGGTGAGACCTAATTGCTAGTCTAATAGCTTGTGTAAATTCATACCTAGGGGGGACCAGTGAGCTAAGTTTATTAGAGCAGAAGCCGTGAAAGTATTTGTAGAAGAGGCACAGGGAAGCCACGTCACGTTGTTGAGAGAGGGACTGCAGCCGAACTGCTAAGTCGGTATCGATCACATTACAGATTCTCCGTTGCATTTTGTCAAGAACCCCGAGGTGAATAGTAGGGGCACCCGACCAGATGTGGTAGCAGTATTCAATACACGGGTGGATGGTAGATTTATATATGTGCAGGATGGATTCAGATGGGAAAAACTTCCTGGACCTGCACAGTAGAATGAACCTACTCAAAATTTATATGGATTTTCATTGTGGACGATTAATTTGCATTTCAAGAAATCTATTTGACTTCATAATCATTGAAAAGAATTAACGTTTTAATCAATGATTCCCTCCTCCGCCATTTTTTTCACTTTTAATACCTTTTTTTCCTTTGTCATATTCCTTCAGGACGTGAGTGATCATGGGTCTCCACAACTTCCTTGCTTTTGTTGTTCGAAGTAATTTCTCTCTTTTTGTCTGTTAAGTCCCATACGTGATACACGCTTTGGGTGATCATGTCTTAAAAGAGACATGACTGGCTGGGCAGAAGATTTTCCCGCAGTAGGTTGCCATTGCTTTCTGCGGTAGACTGGTTGCCGACCAAGGCTATATTGTCCTATTATTTAACCCATAACTGGAGGGAAGAGACGGATTAATACCTTTCCTAAGGGTATTTGTGCGCAAGTGAATGCTAGGAATTCAACTGGAATTCGAACACGGCTCCCCTTACCGTGATTTATTAGTCATTCCGGTTACGTAGTTTAACCGGCCCCTCTTTCGAATGTCCTGTAAATATTAGATTTCCCTAGGTACATTTTACCTTATTATTCGCTACAGAAATTTCAACTGTCTTTTTTTGATTGCAAGTATATATATTTCTTTGTGTGAAATAATGTCGAAAATAACTCACAGGTAGGAAAAATAGTTTTATACATTTTAACTCAATAACTTTTCATTTTATTTTCTTATAAATCTTATTTTCTGTTTCTTTTGAAATTAACTGAATTCCTATTAAGATCTGCATCTTTTATTCATATATAAAATACATAACTGATATATGTTCGTTAAATTAAATAACGAGAACTTTCTTGAAAGACCAAACTAAAAAAGTACCTATTCAATTTTAAGCAAATATCATATAATAATTCTGCTTGTTTCTTCCTTAGTTACTCAGTTCGTCCGTCCGTTACGCCACACTCTCTACACGATCTTTTCCTTCCCCGCTATCTTTTTACTCTCCTCAGCCTTTCTCTCACCTTTGCCAAACGGAAGGGTAATAAAGAGTGAGAGAGTAGGAGGAGAGAGCCTATAGCATTACCGTATCAGTAGCAGCTTAAGTTGGTGGTTGTAGCAGTAATTGTGTGTATGCGTGTGTACTGTAAAATATAGTAAAAATAGGTAGATTTGTTGTTGTATCCCGCGACCTAATAACGAAATTTCTGGTCTCTACACCCTTGGCCATTACTGAGTTGGTCTTTTCTGTTTACAATGGATACAGTAGCCATGATTTTTCAGTAATAAAAATACATTTTCTCTTTCAAAATCTCTCACAAAATAGAGTACAGTATTTTGGTTATGATCTGTGCATACGCCGCTTAATATAATATAAGATTACAGTAAAGTAGCTTCTATGGACATTACTTTTATAGATATTTTAATAAAATTACATTCTGTGTTATCGTTATTTTATTATCCAATACCTTTATGTTTGAAGATGTTACTGTCATTTGTAGTATGACAAAGTAAATTTTTTTTCTAGGAAATCATAATTATCCTTCCGTGGAAATTCCACGGGTTCCGCTAGTATATTAATAATGGCGTTAAAAACGGATGTGATAAAAGAATGCGAGAAAAGAATAACAAAAAAGAAGTTTAATAAAAATGAAATTTATATTACTGTGAATTGGTAACAGTGAAATATAAAAGCGACGTTTATCGCTCCTTTCTCACCGGAGTTCAACCGCGGACAAGAAATGTGAGCAAAGGTGACTAAAATAAACAGCAAAAAAGCGAATGTTATACAAGGTTAGACTCTAACCTTCCGACAAAAATACCTCCCACATATACTTCCGGGAAATACATCCTACATAATGATAAAACACTATGTGCGGTAGAAACACCTCCTACATATACTTCCGGGAAATACATCCTACATAAAGATAAAACACTATGTGCGGTAGAAACACCTCCCACATATACTTCCGGGAAATACATCCTACATAATGATAAAACACTATGTGCGGTAGAAACACCTCCCATATATACTTCCGGGAAATACATCCTACATAATGATAAAACACTATGTGCGGTAGAAACACCTCCCACATATACTTCCGGGAATACTTCCAACATAATGATAAGATATTAGCTACAGGGTGTCGCAGAAATACCACCCACAACTGTCATTAGGGAGAATTTAGGCAAGTGTCAATGGTGTCTTCATCTAACTTATCATTATGTGGGAGGCATTTCTGCTTCACCCTGTAGCTAATGTGTTACGACTGCGGGTGGCATTTCTGGGAGTATATGTAGAGGTATTTTTGTCGCACCCAGTATAATAAATATATAATTATTACAAACTAATTATATTTAAATTTATTCTAGCAAATATCAGTTACACATATACAATATATAACGGAAAGCTTTACATGTTATTCAAGTCACAAATATTGCAATTATTTATAGCGTTTTGATATGATTATTTGTGTTAATTTAAACTCACTCAAAATCGTTATCTACTGTTTTTTTTTTAATTTTATATATTTAATGTTCTCTCTCCTTAATGATGTTATTTTCTTATATTATCTAACTCTCATTAACCCCTTGCGTCGTAGTAGCTTTATTGCCTTTCTTGGGGTGAAACAATTTTTAAAAATTGTAAAAGCAAAGTTATATAATGTTTTTGAATAATTTAGAATATTTGTTTCAGAAGAATTTAGACTTTATAAATTCAATCTTGAAATGAAGAGAAAAATAACATTTCTTCTTTTCTATTGATATTGATGTTGTACTTTTTCTTTTTCTTTTTTTTTTTCAGCAACACATCGAGGTTGGATCACGTCGTATAGGTTACTACTGCATGAAAGAATGGTCGAAACCATTCTATTCCAAATTTTACGAGCTGTATATGCTGATTCTTATGTTGGTTATACCATCTGTTATCATGACGGTTGCATATCTTGGAATTTGTCAGGAAATGTGGAATGTTATGTACCGTCGAGCTGATATGAGAAGTGGAAGGTTCGTTTTCTTTATCGTTATTTTCACAAAAAAAAACATGCTACTTTTTCAGTTAATACTGTTTCCCTTTTGTGTCGCATTAAAAATGTCAAACCAAGATTTGCCGAAACACAAAGCAAGGCCGCCTTGAAAATTTGATTTCATCGAAGTTTAATTAACAGAATGTAATTCCAAAATAGAAGTACCTTCTGGCCATTGTTGGTCTTCTGTTGTGGAGCAGTTTTCTCACTAAAGGTTATAATTATGCTATATCAGTTGCTAATCGACTTAACGCACCCAATATGTTAGGAATTTGGCAGTCTTCCACTGTAAGCTGACTTCTTAGTATTCGGCTAACTGCCGACTAATATCAACTTCCTAGTAGTTCGACTGAACTCCAATAGAACTCTAAAGAACTCTCTAGAACTTCTAACAACTCCTATGAACTTCCCAAGAACTTCAATATTTATTGTACATATATATACAAGTGTGGCACAAGGTCTAAAACGGGGATGGGGAAGGCTGGTCATCCTCTGTCCTAATTTAACTTAGCTATTCACTTTCGTCGACCCTGACACACTTACAATAAACCTTACACCATAATACCACATTTTTACTTACCATTCTTACCACGTCCACCATAATACCTCAAATGATTTATGTAGTCCTACTAAACTATCATATGTACAATTTTGAGTGGAGGGCGTGGGCAGAAAATAACAACATTTAAAATTCCCCAATGATTTTATACAATGAAATATAATATTTACAAGTGTTGTATCCCGGGAGGGGATAAATAGAGAAAGAATAGTGCAAGAAATAACTCTTAACACTGAGGATATATAAATAGAGATTTATTATACCTCAGTATAATAAACCAAATACAAGTACACAAACGAACAGTTAACACGAATAACAATTAAGAAGGCAATGTCCCTGTATAGGACGTATGCGTCCGTCTTAAGAAGTAGGCTTCCGTCTAGTGACGTCTAACTCTCGTCTAAGGCCGATGGCTTTCGACTCTGGTATAATGACGAAAAATCTTGATCACTCCCATGTAATGACGAAGACTCGAGTATAGTCACGAACACTCTCGAGTGCTCTCTGTAGTTCGTTCTCGTTTAGGTCTTTTATAACCTGGGCCATACCCATTCCTGGGTAGGACAGGATATTCCACCACAACAGAAAGTTATGAGTCTATTTCTTCTGCACCCTCTACATATGGGTTAAATAGCGAGTTAGTTAATAGCAGTTGGTTAAAGCTACTCCACAATCTTTTCTAATAGAATTTCACCGATATTAAGTAAAAGAACTTTATGGAGAGGCATGATCACTTACCTTCTTAAAGAGCATATAATTAAAACAATAATGAATAAATAAATAAATAATCATCAAATTAAAAACAGTGTTCTTACGCGGTACTTTTCAAAATGGAACTTTAAATAAAATAAGGATTTTATTGAAAGAATCCGTTATATAGTTAGTAGTTATTGATCTAGTGCGACAAGTTTGCTAACCATTACACGATACCGAAGTGCCCAAGAACACATTTCATATGTACAAGTGAAAGATACAATACAATTCAGTCAGGTGCCATACGTGATACACGCTTGGGTGATGCTGTCTTAAAACAAATATGATTGAGTGGAGAGAAAAGTTACCGCTACTTCATGTGGTAGTCTGGTTGCTAACCAAGGCTACTGAACCCAGTCTGCCCTGAAGAAATGAGACAGAATTATACCTTTCCAAAGAATATTTGTGCGTAAATGAATGCAACGAAATATAATATTTACAAGTATTGTATCATTTACAAGTGTTGTATCCCGGGAGGGGATAAACAGAGAAAGAATAGTGCAAGAAATAACTCTTAACACTGAGAATATATAAATAGAGATTTATTATACCTCAGTATAATAAACCAAATACAAGTACACAAACGAACAGTTAACAAGAATAACAATTAAGAAGGTAATGTCTCTGTATAGGACGTATGCGTCCGTCTTGAGAAGAAGGCTTCCGTCTAGTGACGTCTAACTCTCGTCTAAGTCCGATGGCTCTCGGCCTCGCTCGTATAATGCCGAAGACTCTCGATCACTCCCGTGTAATGACGAACACTCTCGTATAATCACGAACACTCTCGATCACACTGCAATTCGTTCTAATCCCGGTCTTTTATAACCCGGGCCATACCCATTCCTGGGTAAGACAGGATATTCCTCCACAACAAGAAACTAAATAAAATTGTATTAGTAATAAAGCACCCCACTACTCTAAAAATGTGACAGAAAAATCAGTTCCCCGGACGAAAAATAATAGGCGGCTTTAAGACTATAATAATTACCACTTAACCGGCCAGCAAACACTCACACAATCACATCACACATATAAACACCATAACAAGAACGAAAAGCACACTTGGAAAAAACGAAAGACGCCACGCATCCACCGGAGAACTAACATTCCTGAACACCTAAATTGGGAAGGGGTGGGGGATTAAACTAAAAGAAACATGGGGACAAAGAAAGTGGGTACAATGAGTATTCATAACATTGCTAAGTTAACTTTAAAGCGAAAAACAGAAAAATCAAAAAATTCCTACTCTAACCTAACAGGGAAGGGCTGCACATGTTCCTCCCAGCACACCCAAAATTCTGATGCCTAACCAGCTTCAAACAACCACTCTAAGTCAGAAACGCGCAAGACTCACCCACCTTTTGCCAAATTCTGATGGAGTGAGTCGTTTCCTTTCCGTCCTGATCTTGACTTTAAGCTGATACTTAAAGAACAAGATCAGTTGGGAAGAGGTAAACTTCTCATTGCCATAGAATTTCTTTTGTCGCGTCGTCCAAATCACGACTCGCATAACCCCCAGTAAGTAAAAGAGCACGTAGTGTTCAGCCTTAGATAACGAAGGTACGACATTGCTACAAACAGAACTAGCCTCAAGGACAAAGAATTTTCCACGCAGCATACGAACCATGAGATCTTCAAGAAACTTGCACAATGGGGCGACAACACTGCGATGGAAGAAGGCGTGATCGACGGTCTCCGCTGACAGCCCACAACGCACGCAGGTGAGAAACAGATTTTAGGTCCGCTGCAGGAAGCTTCTTGCCTATCCAGAGTGCCTTACGAATCCTCAGCCAGGTGAGTGATGCCTCATCGTTAGTGAGACATTTCAGCCCGAGCACCCAAGGCCATATGGAGCGAGCCTCCTGCTTCATCAGCCCGAGCTAGCCTATCAGTTCATCTTGAACTAACTAACACCCGTTATAACGCCTTAAGAGACAACGCTTGGGCGTTGGAGAGCAATCTGTCGCCAGCAAGAGGAACTGGGGAGCCAAACAACATTCGTGATAAAAGGAGAACTCGTCGCGTGTAGTACGGCCGGCCTCCTCTTCTGACAAGTGCACACTTCTCGGAATAATGGAGGCAACAGATCTCCCGACGCACCTTGGAAGCCTTGCCTTCTCCCCACAAGAAGGAGAACAAGAGCTGTATTAAACCCAACTGAATGGCACATGGAAGAGGAAGTACCGAAAGTTGGTAAAGGAGAATCGGGTAGATATGCTAGGCTCATACTTCTGCCCTCCCCTTTAAGGAAAGCTTCCTCCGAGTCCACAGACGAACTACGCACTCGGACTTCTCTCGAACCTCCGACCAATTCATTTCCAACCGGAGATTGGGACCGAACCAGACGCCGAGAATCTTGATTGGCCCGTCCATCCAGAGGAAAGGTCCGGGAAGAGAAACTCTCTTCCATGCACCCAATGGCAAGCCCACAGACTTATCGCGAGTGACCTTGAACCCTGTCACCGTCTCATAGCATCTGATCTCTTTTCTAACTTCGTCAATCTCGGCTCTGCTCGACATAAAAACCGAAACGTCAGCATAGGCGGAGTACCTGGCCGAGGTGGTAGCACCAGGTACGGAAATTCCGCGAAAGACCGGATTCGCCTTTAACTTAGCGAAGGAAAGGCTCCAACGCAAGAACGTAAAGCAAAGGCGAAAGTGGACAACCTTGACGAATGGAGCGAGATAATGTGAAAGGCTTCGATCTTACTCCATTCACTTCCACTAGCGCACCGGGGAACGCATACAGCAGTCGGATCCAGGAGCAAAAGTACTGCCCGAAGCCGGCGGCGGAACGAACAGGCTACAAAAAACCCTATCGAATGCCTTGGACTGATCCAAATTGATCAGCGCGGCTTCACTGTCGATTTTCTCGGTGATCAGGTGTACCAAATTAAGTTTGTCCTGAATAGTCCTGCCCTTTACAGCACAAGTCTGCTCGGGACCAAGAAATGCCATATTTATGATTAGGATGCTTTCTGAAAGGGCAATACAAATGAAGAAGGACTTATACCTGTGTTTTATTGATTATGCGAAGGCGTTTGACGAAATACGCCACAAAGAATTGATGGAGATGCTCAGCAGCCTTGACATATTTGGGAAAGACTTAAGAGTAATCAAAAATCTTTACTGACAGCAAACCACTTGCATACGGATAGGTAATGAATTCAGTAGATATACAATGATAGAAAGGGGCGTAAGACAAGGGTGTGTCTTTTCACCGGATCTGTTCAAATTGTACAGCGAAAATATTTTGAGGACCATAGAAGTTATGCCTGGATTTGTCATCGGAGGTCACAATGTAAACAACTTAAGGTACGCATATGATACAGTGATATTAGCAGACACAGAAAGGAAACTACAAGACCTCCTACAGAAGATGGCTGAAGAGAATGATAAAAAAGGACAACAAATAAACTGCAAGAAAACTGAATGCATGGTCATCAGTAAAAAAGAGCAGCCCAAAATGTCAAATAAAGGTCGGGGATACTAGAATCAAGCAGGTACAAAAATTTAAATACCTGGGAAGTGTTATAACAAAAGACAGAAAGTGCGACACAGAGATCCGAAGGCGAATTGCCATGGCGAAAGAAGCATTCCAGAAGTTGAGTAAAGTATTAAGAAACAGGACAATTTTGCTAGAAACAAGGAAGAGAGTACTGGATTGCTATGTGTTGTCAGTTCTTCAATATGGCAGTGAATGCTGGACAATATCATCAGAGATTAAGAAAAAACTTGAAGCAACTGAAATGTGGTTCTACAGAAGGATGCTGCGAATATCATGGATCGAGAATGTGAACAATGATGTGGTCCTAGAAATTATGGAAACAAAAAGGAAATTAATACTGAGCATCAGGAAGAGACAGCTGAAGTTCCTGAGACATGCAATGAGAAAGGAGGGCTTGGAGAACCTGATACTAACAGGCCAGATAGAAGGAAAAAGAGATAGAGGAAAGTAATGGATAACATATTTGAAGGACCTAATCAGATGAATGATGGAACGAGGGTTGCATGGGTTAACAGGAGAAGGCGTGCTAAGAGCCAGCAGGGATAGGGAGACGTGGAAAGCCATGATCGCCTACAGCCTGAAGGGACAGGGCACATAGAAGAAGAAGACGCTGTCCCAATATGTAATTTATAGTGTAAACTGGATATATGTTTACCTTTTTTAATCTAATGTAAACCGGATCTACCTACTTATATTTTATATTGTAGAATAAGCCATGTCTATATCTAACTATTTTGATGGTCCAGGGTGTAAATAGAACCCATGTCCACCTTTTCTTTCTCTAGGGTAAACCGGATCTGTACCTACTTATTTCTTTTTTTTCTTTTTTTTTTTTTTTTTGCTCTAGCATAAAAAATGCCTATATCGATGGCCTCTAGTGTAAACCGAACCAATGTCTATCATTTTTACTCTAGTGTAAACCGGATGTATGACTCTATATGTATTCTACTCCAGCATAAACTGTGCCTATGTATACGTATTCTGACAGGTATTGGTGAAAACTAGACACATGTTTACCTTTACTGTAATTTGTTTTTTAATCATTTCATCCCAAGCAAGGCATTTCACTGCCACTATTGCACAGGGGTTACATTGGGGAAAGTGATGAGAAAGAGTGGTTAGGAGGTTACATAAGGAAAAGTGATGAGAAAGAGTGGTTAGGGGTTTACATAGGGAAAAGTGATGAGAAAGAGTGGTTAGGGGCTTACATAGGGGAAAGTGATGAGAAAGAGTGGTTAGATAAGGTAAAGATACCGAGGATGAGGGTTGGGTAGATGGGAAGAGTGTTTAAGAGAATGGGTGTGAGTTAGTGTGTTAGGAGGTGTCTACTGACTTTACATTTAAACTCCAGGAGATTGTAGCTGTCGGAGAAGCAAGTATACGGAAGGGAATTCCACAGGCGGGAAGTGCGAGAAAAGAAGCTGTTGGAGTAGAAATTGCGGTTACATCTTATCTGTTTCACTGTAAAAGGGTGGGACCTAGTTGCTAATCTAGTATCATAACAAGATCTGCACCTACTTGTATTTTTTACTCTAGCATAAGCCTTACTAATATATAACTATTTTGATGGGCTCTCACGTAAATTGCGTGTATGTCTACTTTTCTTTCTTTGTTCCTACTTACAATTTTTTACTCTAGCATAAATTATACCTTATGATAGCTCTAGGGTAAACCGGATGTATGTCTGTTTTTTTTCTTTCTCTAGTCTAAACTGGATTTGTACCTACGTATATTTTTTTTTTACTCTAGTATAAATTATACCTATTAAGATGGTTCTAGTGTAAACCGGACCTATCTCTACATTTCTTCTCTAGTGTAAACCAGATCAGTACCTACTTATATGTATATTTTTACTCCAACATAAACGTGCCTGTATATCTATTAGGTTGTCCCAAAAGTTCATAAACACTTGCAAAATGGATCTATCTGGTTCAACACAATCGAGACAAGCGATGGGTTCAGAAAGAGCAAGAGACACCGTCGGTTCTAAAACAAGATCGATTCGGCAAGAAAATCATGTTGTGCGTTTGGTGGAACATTGAAGGTATCGTGCATTTTGAGTTGGTTCCGAATGGTCGTGCCATCAGTGCCGAACTTTACTGTCAGCAACTTGAGCGGGTATACGAAAAGTTGAAGCAAAAGTAACCGAAAGCGCGCTTTGATGCAGCAGGACAATGCCAAGCCACACACAGCCAGGAAGACCAAAGACAAGTTTGAAGAGCTGAACGGCTTCGAGGTTCGGCCACATCCAGCCTACGGTCCTGACTATGCTCCATCAGATTACGGCCTTTTCTGCTCAATGCAACACTTGCTGAAGAGCCGCTGATTCGACTCGTTTGATGAAGTCGAGGAAGCGTGTCAAGAATTTTTTGATTCGAAACCGGCTGAATGGTACTTTGACCAGATCCGAAAGCTTGCAGAGCGATGGCAGAAAGTCTTGGAAAATGATGGTCTTTATTTTGAGCAATAATTTTTGTTGTTTTTGCGAGTAAAATTTCAATTTTTTGCAAGTGTTTACGAACTTTTGGGACAACCTAATATTTTA
Source organism: Ascarosepion bandense (assembly GCA_037127315.1). Taxonomy (NCBI): domain Eukaryota; kingdom Metazoa; phylum Mollusca; class Cephalopoda; order Sepiida; family Sepiidae; genus Ascarosepion; species Ascarosepion bandense. Next base: position 255,680 of record JBBBDQ010000702.1, on the reverse strand, counting down.
GGAAGCACTGTGTACGTCAGACCTATATCTACCATCTTGTTTTACTCTAGAGCAAACTAGATCTGTGTCATATTTTTTTACTCTAACATAAACCGTGTCTATGCCTCACTTTTTTCGGTCTAGTATAAACCGGGTCTATACTACTTTTTCGACTCTGGTGTAAACCGGATATGTGTCTACTTATATTTTTTTACTCTAGTATATAAAACGAGTTACAGCTTTATTTTTTCGCTGAAGAAAATCGTGACTCTGTCCTCATTTTTGACTCTCGTGTAAACCGGAAATTATTTCACCCTATGTCTATCTATAAACAACCCAACATGGTTTGATAATTCAATGTATTAACCAACCTAAACATATCAGAGAGCTAATCGGCAGATCTATTCTTGCAAAATCTGCCTATATTTGCTGCTGATGAAAGATTTGCAAAACAATGTTTAGAAAATCATGACAAATCACCAAACATTATAATATACTTCCCATGATTAACTACATTCGGTACCATCCTTGGCAATTATTCGTGAATGAATGAGAATTTCTGTTATTCAAATACATAATTCCATGATTATTGAATGAAAGAGAAAAATAAAAGTCCCTTTTAGAAAAATCGAAAGTGACCGCATCTAAGCAAATATTTTAGAACTGATCAACAACATTGCATCAGTGAATCAAGACGATACAAAGAATTAATTATGAAATCATTCAAAAAAGAAAAGATCTTATTTCTCCTCTTTTGCATCATTTTATGTTAATAATAAAATGCAAAAACATTTTTTCAAATTAAGCGGAATGAAAATGTACCGCAAAACATGAGGCAAAACATTTCTAAATGAAACAAAAAATAAAAAGAATTTTTTTTAAATTATGATTCTAATAAAATAAAAGGAAAAATCTTTAAAAAGACATTTTGAATCTAATAAAAATAAAAGGAAAAATCTTTAAAAAAACATTTAAATCTAATAAAAATAAAAGGAAAAATCTTTAAAAAGACATTTTGAATCTAATAAAAATAAAAGGAAAAATCTTTAAAAAAACATTTAAATCTACTAAAAATAAAAGAAAATATTTAAAAGGAACATTTTGAATCTAATAAAAATAAAAGGAAAATCTTTAAAGAAACATTTAAATCTAATAAAAATAAAAGGAAAAATCTTTAAAGATACTTTGAATCAACAAAGCAAAGGAAAAAATCTTTAAAAAGCATTTAAATCTAATAAAAATAAAAGGAAAAATCTTTAAAAACATTTTAAATCTAATAAAAATAAAGGAAAAAATCTTTAAAAGATATTTTGAATCTAATAAAAATAAAAGGAAAAATCTTTAAAAAGACATTTAAATCTAGCAAAATAAAGAGAAAATCTTTAAAAGCACATTTGAATCTAATAAAAATAAAAGGAAAAATCTTTAAAAATACATTTGAATCTAATAAAAAATAAAGGAAAAATCTTTAAAAAGACATTTTAAGATAACAAAACAAAAGGAAAATGTGCAAAAACATTTAATCAACAAAACCAGGAAAATGCTAGAAATACATTGAATCTAATAAAAATAAAAGAAAAATCTTTAAAAATACATTTTGAATCAATAAAAATAAAGGGAAAAATCTTAAAAATACCATAATTCAATCAACAAAAATAAAAGGAAAAATCTTTTAAAAGAACATTTTGAATCTAATAAAAATAAAAGGAAAAATCTTTAAAAAAAACATTTAAATCTAATAAAAATAAAAGGAAAAATCTTTAAAAAGACATTTGCATCTTTTATAAAAGGAAAAATCTTTAAAAAGACATTTTAGATAATAAAATAAAAAGAAAAATCTTTAAAAGACATTTAAATCTAATAAAAATAAAGGGCATATTTAAAGACATTTTAAATCTAATAAAAAATAATAAAGTCTTTTAAAAGATATTTTGCATCTAATAAAAGAAAAGAAAAATCTTTAAAAATACATTTTGAATCTAATAAAAATAAAAGGAAAAATCTTTAAAAATACATTTTAGATAATAAAAATAAAAGGAAAAATCTTTAAAAATACATTTGAATCTAATAAAAATAAAAGGAAAAATCTTTAAAAAGACATTTTGAATCTAATAAAAAAATAAAAGGAAAAATCTTTAAAAAAACATTTAAATCTAATAAAAATAAAAGGAAAAATGTGCAAAAACATTTCAATTAATGAAAATAAAAGGAAAAATCTTTAAAAATACATTTTGATCTAACTGAAATAAAAGGAAAAATCTTTAAAAAAACATTTAAATCTAATAAAATAAAAGGAAAAATCTTTAAAAAGACATTTTGAATCTAATAAAAATAAAAGGAAAAATCTTTAAAAAAAACATTTAAATCTAATAAAAAATAAAAAGGAAAAAATCTTTAAAAGACATTTTTGTCTCTTTTTATAAGAAAAGGAAAAATCTTTAAAGGCATTTTTGAATCTAATATAAATAAAAAAGAAAAATCTTTCAAAAGACATTTAAACTAATAAAAATAAGAAAAACTATTTCTAAAGACATTTTAAATCTAATAAAAATAAAAACAAAAGTCCTTTGAAAGATATTTTTGCATCTAATAAAAAAGAAAATCTTTAAAAATACATTTTTGAATCTAATAAAAATAAAAGGAAAAATCTTTAAAAATACATTTGAGATCTAATAAAAATAAAAGGAAAAAATCTTTAAAAAAAACATTTAAATCTAATAGAAATAAAAGGAAAAATCTTTAAAGAACATTTTGAATCTAATAAAAATAAAAGGGAAAATCTTTTAAAAAAACATTTAAATCTAATAAAAATAAAAGGAAAAATCTTTAAAAAAGACATTTTGAATCTAATAAAAATAAAAGGAAAAAATCTTTAAAAAGACATTTAAATCTAATAAAATAAAAGGAAAAAATCTTTAAAAGATATTTTGCATCTTTTATAAAGGAAAAATCTTTAAAGAACATTTTGAATAATATAAATAAAAAGAAAAATCTTTAAAAGACATTTAAATCTAATAAAAATAAAGGAAAATCTTTAAAAAGACATTTTGAATCTAATAAAAATAAAAGGAAAAGTCTTTTAAAAACATTTAAATCAATAAAAATAAAAGGAAAAATCTTTAAAGATATTTTGCATCTTTTTATAAAAAGGAAAAATCTTTAAAAAGACATTTTGAATCTAATATAAATAAAAGAAAAAATCTTTAAAGACATTCATCTAATAAAAATAAAAGGAAAAACCTTTAAAATACATTTTGAATCTAATAAAAATAAAAGCAAAGTCTTTAAAAGATATTTTGCATCTAATAAAAAGAAAAGAAAAATTTTTAAAAAGACATTTTGCATCTAATAAAAATAAAAGGAAAAATCTTTAAAAAGACATTTTGAATCTTATAAAAATAAAAGGAAAAATCTTTAAAAGACATTTTAAATCTCAATCTATTAAAAATAAAAGTAAAGTCTTTAAAAGACATTCTGCATCTAATAAAAAGAAAAGAAAAATCTTTAAAAAGACATTTTGCATCTAATAAAAATAAAAGGAAAAAAAATTAAAAATATTGTAAATCTAACAAAAATTAAAGGAAAAAACATTTTAAATTGTAAATCTAATAAAAAGTAAAAGAAAAAATCTAACAATAATAAAAAGAAAAATCTTTTTAAAAAATTGTATATCTAATAAAAATAATAGAAAATAGCTAAAAAAAAGCAGCTAGAATAAAATGTGGTCCAAAAATTCAATGTCGAAATATTTACAAATCAAATAGAATAAATGACGCATATACGTACATACACGCACACGCACACACACACACGCACACGCACACACACACACACACACACACACACACACACACACACACACACACACACACGCGCGCACACACACACACACACACACATATATATATATATATATAATATATATATATATATACCAGTCCCGGCTTGAAGCAAACGGTTAATCTAGCCCCACTGAAAAGCTGTGATACAGCAAAACAGGCCTGTATGCAGATGACTTATTTATGCTCTCGCTAACCGACTGAGCACTATAGAGAAGGGAAATTTTCATAAACAGAAGTTAGTTACGGCTTTATGCTATGTTCTCTGGTTACCGGGTTGAACGCTCATTCAGTTCGGTTACGAGATTGAACACTAAACTGTTCGCGTTTTCACATTCTCTAAGAACATTACACGCTATGAAATCTGCCTTTTTCTGGCTTGCGCCGATAGTTTGGTGATAAATCAGTCGGGTTTAAGAAAGAAAGAAAGAAAGAAAGAAAGAAAGAAAGAAAGAAAGAAAGAAAGAAATTTCAATTATTACCTCTCTTCCTTCTCTTCTTCCTTACCCTTCTCTCTTTCCTTTTGTGTACCAAAAATAGTGTTACACATACATTTAAGCATACATTTATACACATTTACCTTTAGAAATAAACATCTATTGCTTTTATTACACGTAGCGCACATAAAAATAAACATTTATTGCTTTATTGCACATGAGACTATCTGACCAATGAAATCAAATCTCAATCAACATACTGTCTTTTTGTTTGTTTGTTTTTTAATTTTTTAATTTTTTACATCCGTGTCTTATTAACAAAACCCTGAAGAAACTTTAATAAAATGAAACATGCTAGATTAAAGACACTTTTCCTTTTAGTTCTTTACTTATTCTATCATATTCGTGTCTGCGTGTGTGCATACAGCGTGAGAAAGATAAATTGTCGTTTAAATTACACAAAAATGAAAATAACACTGACTCACTGGACACTGAAAATAACTCATTATAACAGATATTTTTATCAAAATTGCACAAAAATATCTTGAAATATCAAAGAGTAAATTTATTCAATAAAATCGCCAATGGCTTCAACCACGGCTTCCAGACGTCTTCGGTATCTCCTGCATGTTTTTTCTGGACACTCTCCTTGTTTAAATTGGTGAATACTGCCATAATTCTTGCCTTCAGTTCTTGGGTGTTACAATGAGTTTTGTTAGTCTCTCGCTCAACTGTTCTCTACACATAATAATTAAAGAGATTGCCGTCTGGAGAGTTAGAGAGCCAGATGTAAGAGGTGATGGGGTCACAGAAATTGTATGACAGCCATGCCTGGGTCTTCCTACTTGTGTGGCATGGTGCAGAGTCATGTTGCCAGACATAAGCTCTTTCAGCTGACACCCTTTTGATCCAGAGCAGCACTACCTCCTTAAGGCACGATGTAGGTCTTCGGGTTGAGTATGAGGCTTGTGGGAAGATGAATGGAAGCATATTCGTCTTCACTGGAGATCACTAATGAAATCCTTAATGTTCAGATTGGAACTTCGGGTGCGAATGCCAGTCAGTAAAGCATACCGTTTCTGTTGTGGATCCCGGAAATGGGACCCGCACAAATAAATGAACAACGACCACTAATTGAGATAGTAAATAAGTGTATTAACGTAAGGATACAGACTTGAATGAAGATTAGTGTTCCAGGAATGAGGTTTAGTAAAAAGTATATGTACAAGTCTCTGGAGGTGAAGCCGTAGTATATTGAGTATGACCGCGTCGGAAGCTGACGGGTACTGCGTAATAATCTTCTCGATTAGTGGAGTACAGTGCTACTATGAACTACTGGCGGTATTCTCCGGTTAGCGGTATTCTTCTGTCTCGCTTCTTTAGCAGTAGTATAAGTATACTCCGGACGAGTCCTTCTTTATGAGAAGGGAGAACCCCAGAACAGTATCCAAATTTCATGCGGAGTGAATTACGTCATGGTGCTCTTCGTCTCGCTATGATGTCCAACTGACCCTACTATACTGTGTAATCGAAAAAATTTAAAACAAACAACGCGAAATTAATAATATAAAATGCCGACAATTTACCCATTACATCCTCTGTTTTTATGTCTGTGGATAAATATATATATATATATATATATATATATATATATATATATATATATATATATGGTTATTTTTCAACTTGCCCACGTGGCTACCGAATGTTACACAAGATGGAAGTTTCGAGTTGATTTACCGGCAAAATCTTGGAAAAATTGCCTAAGCATTTTTGACACTTTCCCTTTAGGGGTCACCTCAGCCACCTGACAACAAATAAAGCCCCTTTCCGATTAAGAGGTAATGCCTGGGTGAAAACCTCTTTAGGACTTGGGCTTAATGTTTTTGATTCTCCTCAACTCACAAAAGGGTCCAAGAAACCATAAAATGATTTTCTAAGCGTAGTTTAGATGTGTCACAAAGTCGAAAGTATAGGGCACTCATTGAGGATCGAACTCACTATTTGGTCGTTATCAATCTGGCGAGACAAACTTGCTAATCATTACACCACGTTGAAGTGGTGGCTACTATACATTTCTGAATCCACCCGTCTGTCAGTTCGGCTCGCCACACCCAATTACATACGCCTGCTCTGCGGTTTATACTGCAACTATGATAACCAAACTTTCGTTACAGTTTCTAGGAGGGAGCACATAATCTGGCGTGACCCAGTACGCTCAAATCCTGGGTGATTTACGTGTATCGACGGCTTTTTGAACAGTGCTGTAAATTTGGATGTGCGGCTGGTGCAATGGATAACGATTCAAAACTGGAGAGCCGAGTTCGAATTTCAGTCGAGTTCATTATTGTTGTAAGGTTTCCCCTTTTTCAGGAACATAGACTCATCTAAAGTATACATGTACTACTACCATGGTGAGATACCGTGAGATACCGACAGATACCAAACGTATACCGAGGTTTCACGGAGAATACACCGTTAGTAGTTCATAGTAGCTCTGGGCTCCACTCAGCGAGAATATTATTACACAGCAACCGTCAGCTTCCGACGTGGACATACTAACTCCACTACGGCGTCACTTCAAAGACTTATATACATACTTCTTACTAAATCGTATTCCTAGTGTACTCACCTTTGTTCAAGTTGTATCTTTTACGTTAATATACTTATTATTCTATCTAAAATTCTGGTTGTTGTTCCATTTATTTGTACGGTTCCTATTCCCGGGATCAACAGCAATTATATACAGTTACGCGCCAAAAAATTGGGAAAGGTATGAATCCATCTCATGTGAAATATTTCATGACTGTAGAATAACATGCAAGGATTTGTAAAGCGTAAAAAGTGACAAATCTAATCATGAATTTTTATTATGGATTCAGGATCTCATTCTAATTCCACTTCATAGTTTCTGCTTCGAAAAGCTTTATTTTGAGTCCAAGAATACCTCACTAAACACTAAATGAAAAGCTTTATTTTGAGTCCAAGAATACCTTACTAAACACTAAATGAAAAGCTTTGAGTCCAATAGTACCTCACTAAACACTAAATGAAAAGCTTTATTCTGAGTCCAATAGTACCTCACTAAACACTAAATGAAAAGCTTTATTTTGAGTCCAATAGTACCTCACTAAACACTAAATGAAAAGCTTTATTTTGAGTCCAATAGTACCTCACTAAACACTAAATGAAAAGCTTTATTTTGAGTCCAAGAATACTTCACTAAACACTAAATGAAAAGCTTTATTTTGAGTCCAATAATACTTCACTAAACACTAAATGAAAAGCTTTATTTTGAGTCCAATAATACTTCACTAAACACTAAATGAAAAGCTTTATTTTGAGTCCAATAGTACCTCACTAAACACTAAATGAAAAGCTTTATTTTGAGTCCAATAATACTTCACTAAACACTAAATGAAAAGCTTTATTTTGAGTCCAATAATACTTCACTAAACACTAAATGAAAAGCTTTATTTTGAGTCCAATAGTACCTCACTAAACACTAAATGAAAAGCTTTATTTTGAGTCCAATAATACTTCACTAAACACTAAATGAAAAGCTTTATTTTGAGTCCAATAATACTTCACTAAACACTTCATATTCCTTAGTATTGGAGATAGAATACCAAATAAAAATTTCGAAATTATAAACAAAACTAGCAGTATAACCCAGCGTTGCTCGGGTGTAATGAAAGCTTTAAAACTAATGCATTGTCCTGGAGCTCAGGCTCTTTGGACGTTGGTACGAAAGACTAAAAAGCAATAGTTGTTTCCAGTTAAAGCAAAACCGTAGACTAAAAGAAAAAATGAATGGATGTAAGTCAAATTTTGATTTCCTGGTATCAATATCATTTTTTTTTTCGTCGTAAACTGAATTTTGAAGGCTAAATAAGTCCTCTGAGTAAATGGTATCATGGCTGAGACGAAGAACTACAATTGTACCTACTTAGAGCCAAACCCGAAGCAAAAACTAAAATGAAAGGGCTGAAAAAAATACAGACATACAGGCAGATAAACAGACACACACACAAACATCTTGCCTTTTATATATATATTATCGGTTTTCTGCACTATTGTAAGAACTGCAACCTTGAAACTTCTGAATATCGTTTCTTATGTCTTTGTCTATGAGTGTATCAAATTTGATTAAAATCGGACCACTTCTTCTATAACCCGATTTTTTCGATTATCAATTTTCGATATTTATCGGGGGTACCTCGACACAAAACCTAGCTAAGAGCACTCGCAGATGCTTATAGTATAACTGTATAAATTTTCAAGAAAATCGGTTTCGCCGTTTCGGAGTCTATAGGTAACGGACGCACACACAGATACACACACACACACACACACACAGACCAAGTTTCATTTATAAATAAATTTAGATTAGATATAATTTCCATCAGATCTTCACTTCGAATTAATTCCTTTGAAGAGTTCAAAGAACCTGTGTCATAGAAATGTCTTTAAATATATTAATATCACTTTATTTTATAATAATAATACCGTTAAGAATTTCGCACTCTGCGTCAAGCAGTCGACATTCGTCGCGAAATTCGATTTCACCACTCCAGATAACGGAGGAGCGTTGAAACTTCTCACATAACGACTAAACCAAGTGCTTGCATCCGAAACGCTATACAAACGCCCGATTATATCTCAATAAGCCCTCGTTGTATTCTCTTTGAAATAAACAAATTCTTGCGATATCAGAAAGCTATTTTATCGGAATTTCAAACAAAAGTTATTAATCGTTTATTTAATAAGGAATTGATTGATTCGTGAATTCTACACAAAATTATCTCTGTCGTAGGAATAAACAGGGAAAATTATTATTTCAATTTATTTCTTAAGAAATGTTTCATAATTATGTATTTTTTTAGTCATTTCACCCCAAACAAGGCAACTAAGACGAAAGATGTTACTGGATGTTAGAGAATATGAGAAAAAACTATGAAGAGAGAACAATAAACGAATAGGAATTAGGAAGATATAAGATAACGATTGACACTGTATTTAAATTTTTGAAAATCAAAGTTGACTTGGAATTTAAAAAAAACAGTAGAGTTCTACAAGCGAGAAGCGCAAGAGAAGAAACTATCAGCATACAACCTACGGTTTCATCTAGTTATTTCAAATGGAAAATTATGAGACCTTGCAAACAATTTAGTCTTTTTCTTCTTCTTCTTCTTCTTCTTGCTTCAGGTTTTTTCTTCATCTTTGATGGTATTGTCCAGCATTCACTGTCATATTGAAGGACGGACAACACATAGCAATCCAGTACTCTCTTCCTAGTTTCTAGCGAAATTGTCCTGTTTTTTAATACTTTACTCAACTTCTGGAATGCTTCCTTCGCCATGCTAATTTGCCTTCGGATCTCTGTGTCGCACTTTCCGTCTTCTGTTATAACGCTTCCCAGGTATTTAAATTCTTGTACCTGCTTGATTCTGGTATCCCCGACCTTACCACGCTTAAATTCATAAACTTTGTGTATCGAAGCGGAAAGCTCATCAGAACAATTACTGCGATAGTATTTATAGAAAAGGCACAGAGAGGCTACGTTACAGCGGTGGGAAAGTGACTTAAGCCGAGATGTCAGGTCAGGTCAGGATCAATAACATTGCAAATTCTTGCTTATCAAGGATCTCTATATATATAGTAAGAGCACCAGACCATATTTGCACCAGGGAGTAAATTTCCCTTATGCAATAAAGTGGACAAACATTTTCCTTCTTTTATCTGCCAAGTTCTTCAGGGCGTAGATGAATATGGTCCTCCGTAATTTCTTATCTTTGGTTCTTCTAAATAATTATTTTCTCTTAACCATCTTCAGTGGTGTGTTTTGTTAACTATTTAATCAGTTAAGTGCCACACATGATACACGCTTGGGCGATCATATCTCTTTCGAAACATGACTGACTTGGCAGAAGATTATCCCGCAGTAGGTTGCCATTGCTTTCTGCGGTAGACTGGTTGCCAGCCAAGTCTTTAGAACTCAATCTGTCCTGTTATCTAACCCATAACTGGAGGGAAGAGACAGATTAATACATTTCCCAAGGGTATTTGCGCGTAAGTGAATGAAGAGAATTCAACTGGGATTCGAACTCGGTTCCTCGATTTCTCGTTCCGAGCCGATGTCCACTGGACCACAACGCATTGATTATTCACACAAGCTAATTAAATAGATTACTCGCTACTTCGCCCTGCTTCTCTTGCTTTCAGTATGTTCTGTGAGTGCTAAATTCTATAGGTGTTTTTTTTCTTATGTTTCCCAGAAATTTTAATTATCGCTTTCGGATTTCAATTTTTTATTGCTATTTCTTTTCTTCTCATGTTCAGTCCATTAGTCAGTAGATCCACAGCTCTATCGCTTCTAATCTAGTCTTTATCTCTGAGGAGATTGTTCAGCATTTACTGCCATATAATTACTGAATATTTGTTGCGGGGCCTCGATAAGGATGTCGATCCCACAAACTTTTGTTGTATAGGAATGCTTGAAACAGTAAAGAGACTTTCCTGCCTGTGCTATTCGTGCCAATCGCTGACGACATTCCTACCGACCGTTGACAACGTTCCATCCTATGGCCGTTTCCCGCTTTCCGACTGTTTGCTTGTTATCACTTGTCGTTTTTATCATAATAAAAATTGGCTTTTGATAAATTTTACATCTTCGCCTCCGTCTCCCCATTGTCTTTACTGTTTCACATATTCCTATACAACAAAAATTTGTGAGGTCGAGAACACGCAATATGTATAACGAAATAATTTTAACCCTTTACCATCCGTCATTGCTCTTGTTCTGCCAACAATTCACAAAAATCCATTTCTTAGATTTTGCACTGTTTTCCCCTGTCAATTTTAGCTTCAATTTGTTAAGTAAGTTTTAGGCTCTCCAGATACTTTCTCCAATGCGTGTCTCACTAATTTCAACTGTATCTTTTTGATCATACGTTTTTTGTTGTTCCTATTTTCCTGAAGACTTTTGTATTGTTCACCTGTTCTTTTCATAGTATTCCCAAAATCCTTTCAAGAACCACATCTCGCTTCAAGCCTCCAATCTTTGGTGGATTGGGGTAAGAAATGACTAGTGAACTTTGATGCTTTCAAAACGAAGCTGTTACCTGTTAATCATCACAGACAATCACTCCTACCCGCCATTAGCATGGATCAGGCTAGTCTCTCTGAAAGCAAAACACTGCGTCACCTCGGGTTAACTCTCACAACAGACCTCAAGTGGAATGACTATATAGAATCCATCGCCGAATCCGCTGCTAAGAAGATCGGTTCTCTGTGCAGGGCCAGGAAGTTTTTCCCGTCTGAAAAAAAACCCTGCATATATACAAATCTACCATCTGCCTGTGCATTGAATACTGCTGCCATATCTGGTCGGATGCTTCTGCTATCCACCTAGGGATCCTTGACAAAATCCAACGGAGAATCTGTAATGTGATCGATCCTGACTTAACAGCTCGGATACAGTTACTTTCTCACCGGAGCAATATGGCTTGCCTGTGTCGCTTCTACAAATACTTTCACGGCTTCTTCTCAGATGAACTTAGCTCACTGGTGCTCCCTATATATGAATTTACTCGAGTTACAAGATTAGCAACTTGGTCCCACCCTTTTACTGTGAAACTAATAAAATGTAAACATAAATTCTACTCCATCAGCTTTTTTTTCTCGCACTTCCCGCCTGTGGAATTCCTTTCCGTTTACTTGCTTCCCCAACAACTACAATCACCAAGAATTTAAATGTAAAGTCAATAGTCATCTCCTATCTCACTAACCTGCATCCTCTCTCTCTCATGCTCCTTTCTCCGTCTACTCCACTATCATCAGTATTCTCATACTTCTCTTACCCAATTCCTGACACACCCTATAACCTGTCACTCTTTCTCATAACTTTACTCCCATGTAAACCCCTGCGCACCAGTGGCAGTAAACTGCCTTGCTTTGGGCGATATGATTAAAATAAAACGTCTCTTCATCTGTGAGTAAATTACCCAACATTCATTGCAATATAATTACTTAAAATTAAACGGAACAAGTAACTTTTGACCTTTTACTACCCGCCTTGTCCTTGTTTTGATATTTTTAACCGCTTCACCCCAAGCAAAGCAAAAGGGCCACTATGACGCAATGAGTTATTGAGATTGAAAGGAACTGAGAAAATGTTATCAAGGAGCAATGACAATAAAAAAAATCATGTTTAAAGAAAACAGATGACGGGTAATTATTTTTTTATCATTTCACCCCAAGCAAGGCAGACCACCAATAGTGCGCTATGGTGTTACAATAATTGTAATTTGTATTTATAGCAAAATTGGTGTTAAAAAATAAATGTTAAAAATTGGTGTTAGAAAAACAAAATATAATTTTTTAATCCTCTCCCCTACACCGGGGAAAAAAATATATATTTGTATATGTAACTGTTATAATATATATATAGCATATGAATAAATATACAGTGTAACCCTGATATAAAAGAGTTGTCGGGGACGGACAAAAGTTCTCTTATATCCGGGTTTATCTTACACCCGGGTTTGGTCTATTTTATATACATTACCACGGGCTCTAATTTGGGACCAGATATATCACTCTTATATCCGGGTTTCTTATATCCGGGTTATACTGTATATAGATAATCCTCCCTCCCCTCTTGACAATTTTTTAACATCAATTTTGCTGTTAATAGGGCGAACTTCAGTCATCAATCTGACGAGGGCGGAGAGCGCCGAAAATTCGTTCACAACTTCACTGACAGCTAAGGGCTCGACAAAAATCGACAAATAACCAAATTATTATTATTATTATTATTATTATTATTGTTGTTGTTGTTATTATGTCATTTTTCGTCATATTTCAATTTCTTCTATGGTCGCACTACCAACCAAGTCTGCGGGAAGACCTAAGTCAGGTCGCGGGGTGTTGTTATGGCTCCATTTCATGTTTTTGTCCATCTTCCCTATCATCCCTAGCGTTACATAGACAAAGTTTTCCTTAATGTGTGGACTGTACTTAATAAGACAATTTTTTTGTATATCTCTTAAGCTGGGGTTTCCAGTGATTCTTTCAATGTGTTCTTTTGTTCCATTTTTTATCATTCCAAGTGAACCTACTATCACTGGCACAACTCTTGTTTTCAATTTCCACATTTTTTCTATTTCAATTTCCAGGTCTTTATATTTTGACAGTTTTTTCAAATTCCTTGGTTGCTATGTTACAATCCGCTGGACAAGCCCTATCAATTAATAGACAAGTTTTCTATTTCTGGTTTTTAACAATAATGTCTGGCCTATTTGCTTCAATTTTTCTGTCTGTGTAGATGGTGTAATCCCATAGAATGGTGACATCTTCTATTTCTGTAACCGGTGCTGGGTGATGTTCATACCAGTGTTTGTTTACAGATTTTCCATAGTGTTTGCACATTGTGCAATGTAAATATTGCCCCACTCTATCGTGGCGATTTTTATTATTATTATTATTATTATTATTATTATTATCAACAACATCACCACCACCATCATCATCATCATCATCATCATCATTATTATTATTATTATTATTATTATTATTATTATTTCACTTGTGTTTTCCGTGATCCAGTTTCCACGTTGCCGAGATTATCGAATAAGCGCCTCTAGAAGATCAATTACTTCTCAACTTTCTTGTTAATATGACGAATATCAAATTCTTTGCAGACAATGAGATAAAGAGAATGCTATCACCTCCTGACAATTAGTCATTAAACCTTTATCGCTTTCTGCTTGGGAAAGCGAAATGCAGATTAAGTGAAAAGCGAACTGTTCTGAAATATTTCAAGTGAAAGATTTGGCGAAGAGAGAAAGTTATCGATCATCGTGGATCGAACCAAAAAACAGTTGAACTAAGAAAAAAAACAAATCCTAAATTATTTTCATCCAAAAATATGAATTGTTAATTACGATATTTGAGTAACAACAGCGTTAAAGTTGAAATGTAATACAGTCAGCTTAATGAAAGTTTTTATTTCTCGAAAATGATTTTACAACATTATGTCCAATGTAAATTTATTCACATCTTTCAGGGCTGTTGATTTGTTAAGCCTTATACGACGTAGCGTCCCTAATAAGGGAAAGTGGAAAATGTTCGGGCAGGATGTAAAGTTCTGTTGCTAACCCGTAGTAGCATTATATAAAAGAATTCTTTATTCATGAGTAAATATGATCTAAATTCGGCAAAAGCGATCTTTTGGTACAAGGTTTTGCGCAGGACGGAATTCGTTGTCATATGATTGCAACGAAATCCAATGAGATCTCAAATAACACATCTGCAAAATAACGCACCTTAGTTTCTTTTTTATGTTTTTTCTTTTTTGATTGTTTGAATTTGTGTTCTTTGTATCTTAGTTTTTTTGTTTTTGTTTTTGGTTTCTTTGCTTTTTATGTTTTGTCATTATTGTTTTCTTTGTTTTTTAATTGTTTTATTTTTTTGTTGTTTTTGTTTCTTTGTTTTATGTTTTATTCTTTTTTATTGGCTATTATTTCTTTGTTCATGTTTCTTTGATTTTTGTTTTTTTGTTTCTTTGTTTTTTATGTTTTATCATCGTTGTTACTTTGTTTTTTAATTTCTTTATGTTTTTTGCTTTTGTTTCTTTGTTTTATGATTCATTCTTTTTTATTGGCTATTATTTCTTTGTTTATGTTTCTTTGATTTTTGTTTCTTTGTTTTTTTGTTTGTATGTTTTGTTACTTTATTTTTTTAATTTCTTTATGTTTTTTGTTTTTGTTTCTTTATTTTATGTTTCATTCTTTTTTATTGGCTATTATTTCTTTGTTTATGTTTCTTTGATTTTTGTTTTTTTTTTCTTTTTTTTGTTGTGTTTTTTTTTTCTTTGTTTTTTATGTTTGGATACCTTGGTTATCGATCAGCCGTCATAATTTTGAAGAGAAATAAATTCACATCATTTTGATTCCAGTTTCTCTATTCTAACTGTCCTAAAACCTTTTTCATCGAAACAAAGACCTTCATCAATCTCTGTCATTTTGAAAATAAATTTAATTCATTTTGCCTTAGGGCACTTCAAAGTGGTATAATGGTTAGAAAGCTTCTCTCGCTAGAATTGAGTAGTGAGTTCGACCACCACAGGGTACCCCATACATTTGGCCTTGCACCATGTTTTTCTTCCTTTCGGGAATGGGAAATTCTAAATACATTTTATTTTTAGCAATTGTCTTCATCTTGATTGTCAGAGACACAACATTTCTTCAGATACCATTGTCTTCTTATTTTGCGCCTATGATTTCAATTCTTTGTCTTCTACTGCTATCCAGAGACAGCAACACATGTTTTCATCAGATCTACTACGCCACCATCTTGAAATACAACATTGACGTGTTTTGGAGTTTGTTATTCATTATTAGATGGTTTTCCTTAACAAAGCTAGTTTCTACCGCTTTTGATAATTTTATATTTTATTGTGCAAGATGTGGAATTTTCAATATGCTTCCATTGTTTCTAACTATTGTTCCATATTGATTGTTATCGTTATTATAGACACAACGTACGTTCGTTGCTTCAATGTAAATATGCTTAACATTCATTTTTCTTGAAAGACCAAAATGTCATATTTTCATATCAAAAATTATCAAAATAAAATTACGAAGTCATTTCATTGAGAATGTCATAGAAAATTAGACCCACTTATCTAATGGGAGTTATTAAAATAACTGTGTAGTAAATTAAAAGCAATAAATTCATGTCAGAATAACTAATTACAACACAAATTATACAAATTTGACACAAGAGAAATATAGTTATGTTTTTACGAACAAATGCATGGCAAGATTTCCCGCGTCCGTTTTAACTTTCGCAAGGCTAGTGAATCCTAAGTGGTAAATACATTGACTACAAAAGAGGGTTTGGCCACAGATTGTCTTCCGGAGCTTTTTTTTTTTTTCTATTTTTTTTTTCCAGTAGCTTGATTCGTCAAATGATGTGGATTAATAGATCATTTACCTCCATGGAACTCTGTCGGCCGCTTCTTCTGCTGATATGGTTAAATCTCCCAAATACGACGGTTCTTTTCAAGGTGTTCCTGTTTCTCTTTAATGGGATCCACTTCTTCGTCAATCAGAAACTAGTTCTCTGAATAGACAGTTCTTTGGAAGATTATGGTCATCTATCTTCACCAGGTTTACAGCCAAACTTACGTTATTCTCTTTTTGTAACATATGTTTAACACTTATGAAACTGCCAGCGATTTCAACTTCACTATCTGTTACGTCGGGTAACAGAATTATATGAAATAATACAAAACAACGTAATAGTATAAAAATAGGTGTATTGACAGGAAAGAGAAGTATTTACAAGAGGTGAGGATTAGTAGAATACAGAACAAGGTAATTAGTATACAGTATCGTCGTAGAGACGTGATAGATTAACTACTAGAATACTTCCGGTGCAATACCGGAAATACCCGACGGACTCGCTTCTTCGAGGTATAATCACTACTATTTTATATAGTGATTCGAATAGTCTATTTCCGTGGAAAGATGGAGAGCGCCCCAACACTATCATACCAAGATACCGCACTTTAAAATTGAAAATATTTTATAACTAGATGCAAACGTGAAATGAATAAGAGGGTTTGAATTATACTACTAAATATCAAAGTTATAATGGTTTTTAACCAGTTTTTAATAAAATTAAGAAGAAACAAAAATGGCCTTAAGTGGGAAAGTGTTTCGGCCAAGAAGAAATCGTTGAAGGTTGGAACTTACATAAGCGGAATTTGATTAAATCTCTGTAACAATATATTCTATATGCAGGTGTACAAAGAGCCTGGGAATAAAAGGCGACCCCCAAATTTTCAAGGTAAAATGTAAGTCACTGGCCATATTCACCGTATAAGATGACCCCCACAAACAGTATTTTAAAATGTATTGTATTGAAATTATTATATAAATTCAGTAAGCATATACTTTTTTTCACTCAAATTCTAATGAAAAAATGGTTTACAATTGTTGTCGATGGTTTTACCTCTTAACAAATATGCGTTTTATTGTTGTACAACCATAGCGCATTACATATAATCTACGAGTACTCTCATTACACTAAATGTTTATTATTTTTTTAAAATAATGAAGATTAAGTTGTTTCAACAGAAAATATTTGTGTCGATAGTTACCAAGACAGGGGTTAGCCTACTCTCAAAAATGTCCCATGTTAACAACTTAGCATGAACCAAAGGATTTAAGGTTTACATTTTATAACTGGAATATAAGATTACCTCCTATTTGGGGGGATGTTTTTAAAGATTAATGTTGCATATCAACAAGGATGATGAATAAAGTGGAGCCAAAATTGATTATCTTCTTCACATGCAGCATGTATATATAAAATATACAATTTTTCTTCAATGACGATGACGTGAAGTAGGGGTTTGATCAGAGGTAGGCACACGCGCACACGAGGACAGTCGGTGGGCTGCAACCGTCCCTCTCTCTCTCTCTCTCTCTCTCTCTCTCTCTCTCTCTCTCTCTCTCTCTCTCTCTCTCTCTCAACATGAACTGCGTGAAAAGGATATTTTAGATCGCATTTCTTTATATTATTTGCTGTATAAAAATGCTCCTTTAAGCAAAATTTTGACTGGCAATGAGAAATGGATCGTTTACAACAATGTTCAGCGAAAAAGATTCTGGGATAAGCGACATGAGCCTATTTTAGCCCCCCAAAAATAGGTCTTCATCCTACGAAAACCATGCTGTGCATCTGATTTCATTGGAAAGGAATCCTGTACTATTTGCTTGTGCAAAGTAGCTAGTCAATTAATTCTGAAAAGTACTGCTTGCATCTGGACGAATTAATGAAAAACACTCATTATTGGCGAACAGTAAAGGTATTGTTTTCTATCAGAATAATGACAAATCTCACAATTCTTTGGCAACCCGGCAAAAACTGTTGCAGCTTGGATGGAATGTGTTGCCCCACCCAGCATATTTAACAGATCTCTCGAATATTCAGGCTGGTAGAGAAAAACCAATAAATATACTGTTTAATAAATAAACACTGCGTCTATTCGAATATAGGTATCCACTAAAAACAGCACTTAAGTGATACAATCCCTTCCTTCAAAAAATATATACAGGGCTTTTCAGAAATACCACCCACATTATACCGACTGACAAAAAATACATGGTAACCGCTATTAAAAAAGTTAATTCATTGTTGTTTAAACAAAAGGGTATAGGTTTTATTCATTTGGTTTTTAAAATTACATTCTCCAAATGGTGGTCGATATTCCTTCTTACACTATTGTAGATGATTTTTACGATTTTCTTTAAAAAAAAAAACGATTTTTTTAACGCTCACGTGGCAGGAAATTTTTGAACGCGCAATTTTTAAAATTACAAGTAATTATAACGTTTTCATCCATGGTTGTATGAACCTAAGAAGTATTTTTAGTATGATTACACTTTGTCATAATTTCCGTTCTTTCATTCAACAGTTCGCTTTTGTTTGGGAATAACATAATCGCTAACTTTTCTTGGCACAGTCTACATATTTCGCCACCGTTGTAAGGCTTGACTGTTTTTACTATACTCCACGTTATGTTTGGGTCTTTTGTATATTTTTATTTTAATTTCCACACGTGGCTAGCCAATTTTGTACAGTTTTTTAGGTTCAATCACGAGTCTACATTCAAAATAGAAAACTTAAAAAACTGTTTTCCATCATCCACTAGTTCGAGCGCTTCGGGATCTTCCAGGTGACTATCTTTTAATTACTGAACCTGTAGTCCTGAAATTTTCAACCCCTAACAGTATCGATTTATTATCCGAAATAGCATCATTCCAACGTAATTTGAAATCAGCATGAAAACTTTCTGTGTTGCAATTACAGATTTATCAGTCTTCCAGGTGGAAGGCATACTCTTCTACTTATGTCTCAATAGTCGAGTTTTCGCAACTTTTCTACAATATTATTGGACAGTGGCAATGGCTCTCCATACTTAGTATACCAGGTTGGCAGTTTACTGATTGCTGCTTCTGACTGGTAGTCATGAGCCCTAACTTTTGCGTAGTATCTTGAGTAGCTCCTCTAATCAACAGTTGCATAATGTCAGGGTTCTTGTAGTGCCATGATGTGCATGGATAGGTGTCCCTGCAAGTTCCTCTAGTGGGCAACCCTGAGGCCACACTATGCTGCAGTCTGTGTCAGTTCCCTTCCTATGTATGTCATAGTTGATGACCATCTTCTACCACTACTCAAGGCCTCATCAAAAATAACTATGAATACTCATAACAAATACAATGCGAAACCTTCCTTAAAAAAAACACCTAAACCCCCTCAACATTTTCTTCACTAACATCCGTGGTATTTGTACCAACCTTTGCAGTGTGGAGTCTTTCCTCTACAAAAAGTCACCAGACATCCCCCCCTCTCTCTCTCTCTCTCTCTCTCTCTCTCTCTCTCTCTCTCTCTCTCCCACTACATTTGGGCACTTCATTGTAGTGTAATGATCAACAAGATTGTCTCATCAGGTGCTCACAAACAGTAGGCTCTTGTATTCGAAACCCGTGTCTTTAGGCGACTGTCGTGTTCGGAATTTTTAATTAAAGCCTTCATTTAAGTGGGGCCTTCTCTTTTTGAAACACTCTGTCGAAGTAGTATGGTGTTGCCAAGCACTAAAGGCCTGAACTAGTGGAAATAAAGAACGGAACTCAACAGAACATTTACCATAGAAATAGCGGTAGAGTAGCGATCCACCTGTAGGAATTAGTTTTCCCTGTTTAAACTATTTTGAACTCGACCAAGTGTTTGAAAGTGAAGATTCTGAAGCGCCAGCCGAGATACAGCAGCAATCCTCGTCTTTTGGTCTCATTTGAATCTTTAAAAGATATAGCATCGCAGAAAGTGCGATATCATGTCGGAATAGAAATATCGCCAGGACATTGCCCCAGGGGAACCGATTCCAGATATTTCCTCGAGGTTGACGCCCGATGTCTTCGCTGAAATGGTCCAATAGAAAGACAAATGCCAATATTCATGGTTTTCTATCTGTGTGGCAGGAGATGCCAGGATGTTTCTTAGTATTGCAACGATCTGCCTTAAAAATTCCAACTCCAGATTTTTCTCGCTGTTGACACTTGAAGGCTTCTTCATGAGTAATCGGTATAGTCCCAATACAGCGATTGTTTTTCTTCAGTTAGAGAGTCTGCCTTCTTGGGTTTGCGAACCCGATCCTCCAGACAAACACATACATATAAATACACACACATTAGCACACACACGCAGAGGCATACACGCACTCGCACATATCTAATTAGTAATCACAATATCAACCATTTACTTATATAAACATTCGACATTCACTGGCCGAACAACCGGTGTTACTCTCAGTTGAAATTTATATAATTTTTCTTTTAAAATAATTTTTCAGGAAAATATGGCAGTGAATGCTGGGCAATACCATCAAAGACGAAGGAAAAACTTGACAAAACTGAAATGTGGTTCTACAGAAGGATGCTGCAAATATCATGGATCGAGAATGTGAGCAATGATGAGGTCTTGGAAATAATGGAAACAAATGGGAAATTAATACTGAGCATCAGGAAGAGATAGCTGAAGTTCCTGGGACATGCAATGAGGAAGGAGGCCTTGGAGAACCTGATACTAACAGGCCAGATAGAGGGGAAAAGATACAGGGGAAAGCAGCGGATAACATATTTGAAGGATCTAATCAGATGGAAGACGGAACGAGGGTTGCATGGTGTAACAGGAGAAGGCTTGTTCAGGGCCACCAGGGATAGGGAAAAGTGGAAGACCATGATCGCCTACGTCCTGAAGGAACAAGGCACATAGAAGAAGAAGCTTCACAAAATCACTGTCATAGTTTTTTCCAGTATTGATAGAGGTTCCCTTCCCAACCTTTTATTTGAAGTAGTGTGGGACATCAACATCTTGATTGTGTCATTATTTTCTTTTCGAATTACATGAGATATCCATTTTATTTGTTATTGTTGAGAGTCTTAATGTGGCTTCTGTTATTTTGGTACAGTTCTTTGTTGAAGACTCTGCAGCGCCAGTCCCTGAGGTTTAAAGAATAATAACAATCCAAAACAATCCATTTTTATCCAATCAGTTAAATGCCATACGTGATACACGCTTGGGCGATCATGTCTCGAAAGAGAATGACTAACTGGGCAGAAGATTTTCTCACGCTAGGTTGCCATTACATTCTGCAGTAGACTGGTTGCCAACTAAGATTATAGAACCCAATTTTTCCTTTATTTACTATTGTCTTCATCTTTGTTGCCGTTGTACGCTCCGGCCTTCTTCAGGTGTTACGAATTTCGAACCGAGCAATCACTGGGGTATATGAACTCTATTCCTTGCCTCGTGCCTCTTCTGGAAGTCATGAGTTATCTCCCTCTAACGCTGTAAGTTACTTGTTCACCACTGCTGTAGTCTGATATTGAACTTACAACTCTTTGGGTCAAGTTACAGAAACTAACCAACGTCTGTATATATTGGTCATGTGTCCGAAACGTCGTACAAATGGCAACAAAGATGAGGATAAAAATATCTCAGAAATATAGACAAATACCAATCTTTCCTGCAATTTAATCCATAGCTGGAGGGAGAAGCGACGGATTAATAACTTTCCCAAGGGTATTTGTGCGTAAGTGAATGCAACGAATTCAACTGGAATTTGAACTCGGCTCCCCGATTTCTCATTCCCAGTCAATATTGGCTGCACCACAACGCACATTTTTATCTTCTTCTTCTATGTGCTCTGTCCCTTCAGGACGTAGGCGAGCATGGTTCTCCACGTCTCCCTATCCATTGTGGCTCTTAGTATATTTGCTCCTGTTACACCTCACAACCCCCGTTCCGTCATCCACCTGATCAAGCCCTGCAAATATGTTATCCGCTGCCTTCCTCTGTCTCTTTTTCCTTCTATCTGGCCAGTCAGTATCAGGTTCTCCAAGCTCTCCTTCCTCATTGAGTGTCCCAGGAACTTCAGTTGTCTCTTCCTGATGCTCAGTATTAATTTTCTTTTTGTTGCTATTTCTTCCAACACTTCATCGTTGATTGCATGCTCAGTCCACGATATCCGCAGCATCCTTCTGTAGAACCACATTTCCGCTGCTTCCAGTTTTGTCCTCATTTTCGATCTAAAAAACGGTTTTATACAGATGATAGATATTTGTGAACGAGTTTAATGTGACAGTCAGAGGAAATCTTTATTTATGGTAGTTGATTATTAAATAGCAAGCGAGTTACTTCCTCTTTCTTACTTTTTATTTATCTATTTACAGCATGTCAGAAAATGGACAAGCTGAAACGACTACAACTACTGCTACTGGGTTCAGGAGTCTACGGATATCCGGGAATACGAAACGTAAGAAAAAGAATACAACTGTGGAGGATGACAAGACGAAAATGCAGGTAAGAGTCAATGGAAAAGCTCGACACCGAACACATTAATGAAGGAATTAATTAATCTGCCGATCCTGGGTGTAAGGAGCATGGAACCACCTCTTAATTGCTGTTGTTCCCAGGTTCACACTGATTCGGAGTGGTAGCACCTGTTAGGGTCCCAGCTATGGGTAAATAGTTAACCCTCCAAACTGGGGTCAAAGCACTATGAAAGTACAGAAATACGCTTTTATCGAAATATGTACATAAAAATAGATTTTTATAGAAAATATACATTTTGGATGGAAAAATATTACCAACAACACATTTTAAGGAAAAAATTATTACCAGTAATACATTCTTTAATGCAAAACTAAAAATAAAATAAATAAATAAAATTTTTCATCAAAATCTGACTGAATCAACCTTCTCACTATAACCAAACATTTTTAAAAATACCTTAAAACCCCACCTTTTTGGCATAAAATAACCCACAGAGTTGTTGATATGCCGTTAAACAAAACTCAAACTCAAATTAATCTGCCTGAAAAGTAACGGGATTGGCATCTGTTGTGACTAGGCGAATGATTTAAGAAATAAATATGTTATAGAAATATTGTATGTAGCAGAATCGTATTACACAACTAGTGCGTATGTCGGTTGCCCAGCGTTCAATCAATTCGACTGTTGGTATTTATTTTTGCACCCACCATGCAAAAGATGCGACACAAGGTCAGTGTTTTGGTGGGCTTATCGGCAGCGCCGTAGAAAAATTCCCAAAACCCCCTCGGAACTTCCCTATTTGGTGACGCCTCAGACGCCAGGCAATAAACAGCTCCCAAAGAATAGATAATGCTTTGGGGGATGCCCCCCTGGGGTTTGGCACTCTTCAGACCAATTTCCTTTAGCCGCATGTCCGTCCTAGGGACAGACATTCAACCAAGCCGTACTCTGCCCGAGGACAGAGACGCAACTGAAATCAATTCGACTACACCCCCAAGGTTTCCTCTCCTACTAATCTTGGAGTAGGCGGAAGAGTCCAATATAAACTATTTAGAGGGAGGACAGCAGTATCACAAACAATGTATTTCAATTCCACACAATAAGCTAGATGGTATCCTCTTCAAAGTAATCTCCCTCGAGTCTGATGCTTTTTCCCCACCCTTCTACGCTTCTATGCACTGTTGAATGGATTCTTCCTGGATACCCCTCAGCTCCGTGGTTACGTCCTTTTTTATCGCTTCTGCATCTTCAAATCGGACCCGCTCCATCATTCACTTTAGGAAGGGGAAAGGTCTTAGGCATTCGCCTGACTTTTCTATGACACTGTCAGCTCTCTGCCTTCGGGTAGAGGGCGCTCTCTGCTTCTGAGCAGAGAGCACAAACCCAGTCGTGGTTCCGCCGAAGGGTAGAACCACGACTGGGGAAAAATAGACAGACATTTTTTGGCCCGGCTATATGGCCGGGAATACCCACTATAAAATGACCATGTGTCACATCTGGCCTTGCGTGGGAAGGCTAGTAAATACGGGAAGAAAGTCGCACGGAGTAAGATCATGTAAATAGGGGGGATGTTCCAGTACGGCGAGCTTCTTCTTCGGCAGGAACTGCCGGATGCTCAGGGCGTTGTGAGTAAGTGCATTGTTGTGGTGAAGCGTCTACTATTTTTTTTCCTTCCACAAAAAATGTGAAAAAAAATACAATGGTTGCAGGAAGCTCAGATTAGAGTTATATGCTCTCATGTTACCATATTAGATAGTAATGCAATCCATTTATCTCTCTTTTGCTCAGAGCTTCAACAGCACATCCAGTCTCGTTATTTTCAGTCAGACCTCGTATCAACTTCTCAATCGATACGCCCGGGTGTGTTAATGCGACCTGAAAAGTATCCAGATGTGGTCCAAGTTATCAGAAGATGAATTTTATACATGTTTTGATTTAAAAAATCTAATGCAATTTTCTTATTTGCGAAGGGACCTCAAGCAGGGGTTACAAGCAAACATGATTAAGTATACAATGTAATGTCTTAAAAATAAATTATTTTTCTATTTTTAAATTTTATGACTTCGATGTCTAAGTCAATTCTTAAATATATTTAACTCAATGTCAAATTAATTCATTTTTAAGAACGAGTGGATAATCCTTTCTTTTTTGCCTTTTTAGGGAATTTAAATCCGTCATTATTGGCTTTTCTAAATAAATCAGATGATTCACGACTCCTTTTAAAGTAAAACTCTACTGTTAATCTTTAGAGATGGTAAACCAAAAATGGCAACCATTAAAGATAATTTTCTTATTTGTGAAGGTACCTCAAGCGGGGGTTACAAGCATACATACTTAAGTATGCAATGTAATGTCTTAAAAATAAATTATTTTTCTACTTTTAAATTTCATGACTATATGAATTGTTTTTATATTTAAAAAAAACTTTATTTTTAAAAACCTAAAAACGCTGAGGATATTATGGACCGATTGTGTGAGTAAGGACAAAGTCTTAGAGAAAACTGAAACAAAAAGAAACTCGTATCTAACATCAGAAAGACAGCAAAAATTTCTAGGACACATAATGAGAAAAAGGGGTTGGAAAATCTGATACTCACAGGACAGATTGAAGACAAGACGAACAGAGGAGAACAACGTATAACATAGTGAGTTTGAGTAAAAAGATGGTGGAACAGAGTTTAAAAGAAATAACAAAAAGACAATTTAATAAGGTATACAAAGGACAGGAAGTTGTGAAGAGCCTTGATCACTTACGTCCTGACACATGAACAAGAAAAGACACTAATCACATTATTTCTATGTCTAAGTTAAGTTTTTAATATTTTAAACTCAATGCCAAATTCCTTAATCTTTAAGAAGGCATGGATAATCCTTTTTTTTTTTTTTTTGCCTTGTGCACTTTTAAAAAATTATAACTTTATTTGTATTTGGGATAGAAATAATTTGTAAGAAGCATTAGAAAGATGTAAATCTATATTTTTTAAGGTTTTATTGAAATTTTATTTAAGTTTTTACATGTTCTTCATCATTAGCACTACAAAGGGTAGTACGATTTTGCAATTCATATTTTTTTATCTAAAAATTGTTGCAAATTTTATGGTAAAGAATTATTCAATAACTATACTTAAAACTAGGTACATTAAACTTTATAACATTTTTTTTATATCTGAATTTGAAAAATACATAATTTAGATGCTGTTAGGACACATCATCAGTGATGTTACCCTGGTTCATTGACGGTTTCGGTCCTTTAAAAACATCATACCTTCTCCCCGGGTTGAACCAGCCAAGGTTGATCAGGCCCCGGCCTGTCTCCTAATCTCTTTTTGGAACGTTATTGGAATGCAAGATGTTTTTGTTTGCACAGGAGAAGAGGAAAATTTTCTTGAATAAGGTCGTCCACAAATAAATGAATGTCCAGTGATAATAATGTGTACATGGTTCCAGTAAATATCCGGAAATATATAAATTAAAAAAAAATTGATTTTCGTGATATTAATGTGAAGATGAATGGTTAAAATAGCTAAATGACTAGATAAAAAAAAACTTATTAAATATACTAAAATAAATACATAAATTACGATGTGGAAGATACCATTCCATAGGGATGAAGGAATATGCCTATTAAAAAAATCGAAATTCGTACCGAATACGGTTGATATGTAAATAACTATAATAAAAAAATCGAATGATATTAGTGTAATATTTCTGATTAAAAAAAAAACTACGGGGATTGTAATGATAAATGAATAGATAAAAACTGGAGCAAAATACAAAAGTAAAGCGAATGATATTAATGACATATTTGGGATTATTAAAAAAAAAAAAGAATAAAATATGATTGATATGAATTGATAAATGAATAGATTAAAAAACATCGTCGCATTTGGTGACATTAATATAGGTTGTTTCATTTCCTCGCCATGGTTTTTGGTCTATCGGACACTACCGTTATTTTGGCCCGTCCAGGTATTATTATTTCGGCAGGCATCTACGCAGATGAGACTACAATATACTCCCGCACCAGTAAGAAACCTCTCGTGGCAGACAGACGTAATCTCGCTGCTGACCTTGAACGGGATCTACATTCTGTGGTGAATTGGGGCAGGAAGTGGCTTGTCAACTTCAATGCGTCTAAGACCAAGCTGTTGTCTGTCAACCATCACAGGCAACCTCTCCTGCCTCCCATAAGCATGGACCAAGCGAGTCTCCCTGAGAGCAACACACTACGCCTCCTCGGCCTTACCCTCTCATCAGACCTCTAATGGAACTACTATATTGAATCCATAGCTAAATCTACTGCTAAGAATGTTGGGTCACTATGTCGATCCAGGATGTTTTTTTTCCCGCCTGAATCCATCCTGCATATATACAAGTCAACCATCCGTCCGTGCATGGAGTACTGCTGCCATTTATGGTCAGGCGCCCCTGCCGTTCTCCTCAGTGTTCTTGACAGGCTCCAAAAGAGAGTCTGTAATGTGATAGGTACAGATCTGGCAGCTCGACTGCAGCCACTTCCCCATCGTCGAGGTGTGGCCTCCCTTTGTCTGTTCTATAAATACTTTCATGGCTTCTGCTCAGACGAACTTAAGTCACTGATGCCTCCTCAACAGGTGTTTACTCGTGCAACCAGACTGGCAACTGGGTCCCACCCTTTCACAGTCAGGTTAGCCAAATGCAGACGACAATTCTACTCCTGCAGCTTCTTCTCTCGCACTTCCCGCCTGTGGAACTCTCTCCCATATTCTTGCTTTCCTGACGGCTACAACCTCTAGAAATTTAAATGCAATGTCAATACTCATCTATTAACCACTGGACTCTAGCTCTCTCCCCACCCCCGTATATCCTTCCCTTTCTCTCCACCTATGTATCTGTCATCACACCTGCATTCTCAGTTTCTATTGCTCCTTTCTAACTAGTTTGTACTCCTCACGCTTTTCTAATTAATCTTTTTACAGTTATGTAGCCCTCCGCTCATCAGTGGCATTTCTGCCTTGCTCGGGGTGAAATGATTAAAAAAAAATATCCAAATCCACCTGGATGACCCCAGAGTTGCATCTAGGATTATTTGAGTCATTTTCCTCCTTTTTAACCCTGTAATTCCCATTTTATTGAAGGTCAAATTTAAAGATAATTTCTATCACAAATGCAACTAAAGTTACAATTTTTTTAAATGTGCATAAGGACTTTATGGGCATCCTGTATATAGATGTTTGTCTTTTGTCAACATTTACTTCGTGACAGAAGTGTCGTTTTATTTTGCGCATCTCATTTTAAATTTGTTTGATTTTCCAGGTTGTCAAGATGCTGGTTGTTGTCGTTCTTTTATTCATCATCTGCTGGGCCCCGATACTCATCAATAACGTTCTCGTCGGCTTCGAACATCTAACTCAGCTAAATTACGGCTATCTGAAACCAATGCGTATTGTATTTAATTTGATGGCATATTTTAATAGTTGCATCAATCCGATCGTCTACTCCTTCATGTCAAAAAACTTTCGGGAAACATTCAAA